>MU271586.1:0-37504 GCA_021432655.1 Atractiella rhizophila
AAGGTTTAGACATTTACCGTGGAGTAACGTAACAGAAAAGCCCAAAGCGCGAGCACTCTCGCCAACCTCCTTCGGAGCCTCGCTCACACACCTACTCTCCCTCCCCGCTCCTCCCTCGCACGTCCCACACACCGCACCGTCCCACCTCCTCCCGCGGGCCAAAGGGTCTCCAAAGCCTTCGAAACTAGAGAAAGAGGCTCGTTCGCTCGTGCGTCAGGAGAAGCGAGAGTTAGCGGAACGGGGATGGGTGAGCGATGTGATTGGAGGATGGGCCGGGGAGGTGGAGTGGAGTGGACGGCCGGTCGAGTTTAGGGAGGCGGAGGATGGAGAGGGAGGGGCGGAGAGGGAGAAGAGGCTGAGGAGGCTCGCGCAGAAAGGTGTCGTTAGGCTCTTTAATGCCGTCAGAGCGGCGCAGGGCGTGAAAGATGAAGAGGTGGAGGAGCTACCGAGGAGGAAAAGGAGGAAGGTGGAGGAAGAGCAAGAGAATGACATAGATTCGGCGATTGTGAAGGAGGAAGTGGGCGAAGAGAAAGCTGTTGGAGCGGAGAGGAAGGGACTGAATATTATGGGTACAAAAGGGAAGGCAGAGGCATGTACGTCGATTTTTCTTGCTTTCCCTTTCTCTTTGAGAAATGTGCGAACTGATTTGGGATGGATACAGTGAGCAACTTGTCAAAAGCCAGCTTCTTGCAGCTCCTACGGCAGGGAGGGAAGAAATGATACTCAGACCGTGTATCAGGTTCTGAAAATGCTTATTCCCGATCTCTCTAATCAAAGTCCTTGAAAATGACAAAGTCGGAAGATGCTTTCCATATTCGATTTCCGAGGACTGCTAGTACGTAATGGCGATTCCACCGCGCGACCCAAGTCCTCCTCAACGCCAAGTTCGCAGGTGCAAGATGACCGGGACAGTGCTTGAGGTGTTTGCGCGCATCGGAGTAGTAAGGTGAATGGAATATATGTGTGGCCTTGAGTTCCTGTTTGTTCATCATTCAAAACGACCAGAACAGACCAAAGCTCACGCAATTGCTTCCCCGCGTATATTTTTATAACTTTTCTACTACAAAATACGCTTCCCACAAACCACCAGATAAGCATTGGCGCAACGCCTGCAGACACTAATACTCGAACGGAACGATGCCGCGAGACCTCGTACTGCGCCAGTCCAACCATGACAAGGTCACCACCTCACTCCCCTCCCAGCTGGAGGATCGAACCCTGCCTGAGTTCCTGCTCTCCATCAAAGCCTTCTCCCGCAAACACTTCCGTCGATGGGCTTACTTCGTCTCCACCCACCAAATCTTCGTCCTCCTCCTCAGCTCAGCGCTCATCTTCTCCCTCTCCTATCCGGTCATCTTCCTCTACGTATGGACTACCGAAGGCCATTCCCGCTTGGTTGACGCTCAGAACTTGTGGAGGTTCGTCAGCAAGCCAGTGAGGGATCGTGCGAGCTTTGGAGCGGCGGTGGGCGACTTGCGGATGCCTTGGGAGCTGGCAGAGTTGAGGGGAGAGCTGCTGAGCACGGACGACGAGATGTGTTGGGAGAACGTGGGTGTGGAGAGGGTGGTGCGCATGGAACAAGTCTTGGTAACTACCGAGGTATGTATTCTCATTGTACTTTGATGGGCGAGAGTTGAAGAGAAAGAAGGAAGTTCTAGACTCCGGAGGAGGAATATCCGGTCCTGGAGTCGTGGACCGGAGAACGCTCGAAGCTGCTCTGGACTTGCAAGAAAAGATTCAGACCATGCTGAAGGAGGAAGGGATTGAGGCATCTTCATGCATTTTGTCAAGAGATGGACAGTCCTGCCTTGTCCTCTCACCCTGGGACTTCTTCAGTCTCTCCTCCACCACAACAACAACCGCAGATACCTCCGCTCCAACCTCCGCCTCAACAGCCAAAGCAGACTCCCTCCTCCGCTCCGCCCTCCTCTCCCCTCTCCACCATCCCCACCTAAACACCACACTATCAGGGCTCCCACTCTCCCTCGAAACCACCTTCGCCGGCCGCGTCATGTCTCGGGATCGGCTTATCCGGGCCAACTACCTCGCCCTCACCTTCTTTCTCGAGTCCTCACCACCCGTCCATTTCTCCCGCTCCGCACATTCAGCCTGGACGCGCTCCCTCGCTTCCGTCGCGGGAGACTGGGCACGCCTTTTGCCAGCTCAGCGGTGGGCAGCCCGTCGTCTGTTCGTCCTCAAGTACCGTCCACGGCTCCCGCTCACGGATAGGCACCTCGAAGACGCGTTTTATGCATTGGGATATCTCGTTGTTGGCGCTCATGTGTGGAGAAAGAGCGGGAAAGTCAAAGGGCTCCATTCCCTCTCTGGTATTAGGATCGCGGCAGCGACGAGTCTGGCGGCGACGGGAGTGATGACGTTCTCCGTGTGCGCTTTGGCTGGCTTGAGTTTGGGATTGGCGCCTGGGTACGTCTCTAGTCCAAGTATTGACGACGGAGGACTGACGAGGCGAGGATAGGAAAATGCTACCACTCTTGGTCATAGTTTCTGGGGCGGACAATCTACTCATATTGTCGAGGAGTGTGACGAGGACCGGAGTGTTCTTGCCTGTGAAGGAACGAATTGCGAGAGGGTTGGAGCGGGTCGGCGCTGGAATGGTTGCCTTCCTGGGATTCGAATTGCACTTCATTTTTGTGGTTCTCCGTTACGTTAAGATCAAGACTATCAAAGTCCGTGCCTCTCCTTCGGTCGCGTTGTGCTGATAGAAGTGGCATAGGAATGGGTCGGATTCATTGCTGTCACGCTCATCACGTCTTACGCTATGGAGATGACCTTTTTCCTCGCCGTTCTCTCCATCGATCTCGGAAGACTGGAGTTAGGTGATTTACTCAGCGGCCCAGAGCTCAAGAAAGATCTAGGAGAAGAAGACGAGAAGGAACGAGCTGATCAGAAGTGCTCGCTGTTTAAATGTGTGCTCCGTGGATTGGGGAGAATGCTAAAAGAACGAGGAGCGAAAACTTTCACGTTTGGATCTGTACAGATTTCATCGTTCATTGATGCAAATACTGATTAGCCGACTGTAGCTCGTGGTGATCAACACATCCCTCATCCTTTTCTACGGAAGAGACCACTACCTCCCCGCCTTCTGTTCTCAAGCAAACCCAGACGCTCCAAATCGCCTCCTCTCTCCATCCTTAGGAAACGATCTCAACAACCTGCTTGCGAAGGAGTACGCGCTGTCGCAACCTTCGGGCTCCAGCTCTCCCGCCGAAGTGTTTTGGAACGTCGTCAACCCCAACGGCGCGAGCAGCATCCACGTCTACGTCGAACCTGCCTCTGTACTCGCACTCAGGAGCCCCGCGAACCTGGACACGGAGACGACGTTGAGCGCGATCAGCGTTTGGTTCGAACCGTTCAGCTTGTTCGCAAGATTCGTTGTCCTCCCCCTCGTACTCAGCTTGTTCACCATGTATCTCTTCCTCCTCTACTTGCTTAAGGATTCGGATAAACTTGCGTTGGAAAGGGAGAGGGCGAAAATGGCTCTCGAGAAAGAGGCTGCAAGTGCCGCTACACAGGAGGAGTTATTGCGTATTGATACCTGGAAGGGTCGACACGGCGGAGATGTTGACCTTGCTTCCAGCAACCGGGAGACTATTGTCTCTTGGTCCGCTTTCGAGGAGTTCATTACTGTCTGGAAGGGAGGATCGGACCGGATTCTCCTCCCGGTTTCTGAGGATGAATCGCCGCTCACATCTCTAGCGGTTGACGAGAACTCGACGCTTTGCGCTGCAGTAACGAGAGGAGGAAATGTCGTAGTGTGGACCATGTCAAGAAAGCGGCTGCGTGTCACAGAAGAGGCCGAGATATTGGTCGAACCGCTAGGAAAGGCGATCAAAGTCCTGTTCGTCAGCGGGGCGGAAGTCTCGAGCTCGCCAAGTTCGCCAACTGATTTCAGTAAGGGGGGAATGAATGAGGGAGAGGGCGGACGGTTCTTGAGCTTCCATGAAGGTGGCGCGGTCGTCTCGTGGGATTATCGTAGTGGTCGGGGTGAATCGTCGATCGCAGTTCCTCCTCCGGAATGGGCTTCATCGCAGCCAGTCAAGCTTCATCTCCTAGATCTCCATGCCCCATACCCGTCTAAAACTTATCGGCCTCTTATTGCTCAGGTCTCACAGTCAGGCCTCCTCTCCTTGTGGAAATGTGAAGAGTGCTCGACATCATCGTCGCCTTGGAAAGAAGTCGCCTTATTTTCTCCATCCACCACAGTCGATCCCATTGTCACTCTTGGTGCAGCAGAGTTCTGCGGTCAACTAGTTCTCGTTGTTGGGTGTGCAAGTGGAAGCACAACTCTATGGGACGTAGAATTTGATGGGGGCAAGAAGATGGCCGAAATTGCCTCATTTTCCCAAATTGGGGGCACGCCAAAACAGATCCGAGTCCTAGGGGAGTGCAAGGCGCGATGTTCGCGGTGCTCGAGCTTAACTGTCGACTCTCTCATTATTATGATCGGATCGACGGGCCGATTACTTGTCCAGCGCGCCATTCTCTCTTCCAGTTGCGGCTGTTCTAGTAACTCCCCAAGGAGGTCGCAGAGAGCTTCCATGGTCTCACCTGACACTCTGCATCATCCTCGACAGCGATCAAGTATGACAAGCTTGAGAGACGCAATGTCAGCAACACCGAGAAAGAATGGATTTCTAACTCCACCAGTCGAGAACAGCGAACTCCCTCCTCCGCTGTCATTTGACCTTTCAGATTTGATGGTGGAGACTATCGCAGAGCTTGAAGTTGACGAGCGAGGAGTTTGGGAGTTGTTAGGTGTAGAGGTTGTCGGTGTAGGGCGAACGAATGTCGGCGGACGTTCCCCCTGGGAGTTCTGGATCTTACCTAGCCTTGATGACCTTCCAGCTTCGATGGACAACCACAATGCCTTTGTCCCTATCTTCGAACCAGTCGAGCAACTATTCCGGTCGTCAGTCGAGAGTGCACGGCCACCTTCCCCAGCTCGACAGTCAACATCCGTTCTTCCACCTTCTGCATCCTCCACAAGTCTTCGGCGGCGTGGCTCCAGCATGACAATTGCACGATCAGATTCCAATACTTTTGGAGAGGATCTTCTTCCCTTTACCCGCATAAGGGTATTCTCGAAAAGCTTCGACGGATGTTCTATCTTGGTTGGGCTCGCGAATGTTCTCACAAGGGTGAGACGGCGGAATGCGGAAAGGAGCGAAAGTACGAGACATTCGAGGTCGAGGTCGAAGAGTAGAAGTGGAAGCTTTCGTAATTCATGGAGTTAATTGTTGCCATTCGCAGCGTTGCCATATGCCGAGAGGCGCTGATAAGTGGTTTTAACAGACTTATTGAGTGAGATAGACCGTGGCTTTCCAGGATAGTCTGTCCGAGCATCGAAGACCAGTACTCGAACAGTGCTGCCCTAAAGGAATCGAACTGGATAGTGACTAACCCTCAAAACTAAGATCCAACACATTCGATACCTTGCTTTACCCCGTCAAATGAGCTTGATGCAAAGCTCTCAGCACCACAGTCCTGTTAAACAATGGCCTAATCGTTCTCAGTTTTCCGCGATTATCTCTTTCGGGAGGCCACGGTGTCTAGCCTTGTTCCGTCGTCCCATATTGACTTCATGCTTTCCAGTTTGCTGTGTGCAATTCCCGAATCTCAACTCTCAACTTGTTGTTTTGTTGTGATCTTTGGGTATGTTAGGCTATTTGGGAGGTTCTTGCCAACGGCTCGTCGGCCTCGTTATTTGATAGACCGATATGTAGGCAATTTGGTCCTAAACGCTGCTGTGGTCAGCCACCGCAGGCGCGTCCTCTCATGCTGTCCGCCCCGGGGTAGGTATGAGTCGTTGTATTGCATTATTCTGTGCTATCTCCTTTACAACTACGAGTTCTGCTTGCCGTTATCCTCGGAAATGTCGTTCACCGCACTACAAAGCGTGGAGTTATAAAAGGCTTGGGTCGAAGGAGGGGAAGACGTCTAATTCTCTTTGACCGCTGCAGAAGGTATCGAATCGCAATGACCGTTCAACGACAGCAAATACAGCCACGCCACGACCTCCTTCAATCCTTCCTTTCTGCACATCCCAGTATCCAGTTCATTCGATACAACTGGGTCTCACCGTCCGGATTGCTTTACTGTCGGAATGTCACTGTTCAGCATGCACTTTTCCTTTGCTCTTCGGGTAAAGCGTTGAAGATTGGCCCCATAGCTCACATCCTCCGTCCCAGTAAAGCTGACGTCTGTTTCGAGAAGGATATCCCCATTGTCGGCATCGACTACCTGTATCCAGACTTCGAGTCGCTTCGGATAATACCTTGGACGAAAAACGCAGACGGGAAGTTGACGGAGGCTTGGGTGTGGTGTGACGTTTTTGAAGAAGACAGGTGGGATTTTGAACGGTGTGGAAGAAAGGTGCTGGAGAAGGTCCTTTCCACTGCGAAAGAACAGGATATCACGTTCCAGTTAGGCTTCGAGGTTGAATTTACTCTGTTCACGAAGGAAGCCGATGGGGAACTAAAGAAGTTAGATAATGTCGGAGGAGCTTTCAATCCATCTGCATATCGACGCCCCGAGGTCCTTTCCTATCTTCAAGAAGTCTCTATCGCTCTCTTGGAAGCTGGAATTCAGGTGTACCAATTTCACTCAGAGGGAGGACAAGCACTCTTTGAGATCTCCACAGGCCCATTATCGCCAATCCAATCTGTTGACGCCCTCTACTTTACCCGAGAATGCATTCAGGCCATAGCCATGAAGTACGGGTGGATCGCAACCTCCTATCCCCACTCGAGCGTTGGATTGCACCACCATCTCTCAATCGAAGGACCTAAAGGAAAGGGAGAAGATCAACAACGGTTTCTCGAAGGAGTGCTCGATAAGATGACCGCTCTTTGCGCATTTTCCATGCCCACAGTTGACAGTTACAAGCGCGTCTTCGAGTTCTCGGCCAACATGGGAGCTTATATCGTAAGTCCTCGCAATAATCTGGTGTCAATGACTTGATTTTGTGTAAGGGATATGGAACCGAGAATCGCGAAACTCCAGTTCGAAAGATAAGAGATGGGTACTGGGAATATAGAAACGCAGATTCGACAGCCAACTCCTATCTCGCTGTGGCTTTTCTCATTCTCGCAGGACTCGCTGGGATAGAGGAAGGTGGCCCTTCGAAGTATTCAGATTGCCCACGTGAGTTTCGTCTCGGCGGTACAGTTGTAAAAAGCAAGTTCGGTTAACATCGTTCCTGTGCAGATTGGACAGCAGCGATTTCTGAAGAAGAGAGGGCGAAGTACGGTATAACGAAGAGGCTTCCCAAGACGCTTGCAGAGTCGCTTGATGCCTTGGAGGGCAGCTTGGTGAAGCAGGAAAAGTGGCTCGCCGGTTACGAGAAGACGGTGCAGAGGTACCTGAAGGTGAAGAGAGAAGAAGTTGCGGAGCTAGACGTCTGGGAGGAAAAGGAGAGGATAAGAATTTTGATCAATCGATACTAGAGTACGGCACTATTAAGTGCAGCTGAAGAGGTGATAAACATTTACTGTACCACTAGAACTTGATGCATTGATGGACCATTGTAACGTATTTGTGATTACCTTCACCTTTGGCAGCCACAGGCGTTATAGAACAGGCATGTACCTGGCGTGGGAGAGTGGGAGAAGATGCCATCTTCGGTCTCGGGCGTTGACAGGAGGACCTCTCATAACACTGTTCCTACCAGTACCAACTAACAGGACAACTGCCCGATGGACGAGGTTCAAAGGAGTTGAATGTGAGGAGCTCAACCCACTCCTTCTGCTGTAACCCACCGCTTGATTGAGGTGTGGAGGGTGCAGCCTGCGCACCTCGCGCGATAGTATAAATTCCATAGCTTCATCAGTATCCCAGAATTAAATAAGAGGAGCAATTGAAATAAGATCAACCATCGAGCACAAATGGCAACTCTAGCGGGAGAAACAGTCGTGATAATTGGAGGTAAGCTATCATTTGAACCTTTCATGGCCAAAATTTTGAGTGGCCTCGCAGGATCTTCTGGAATCGGTTACAGCTTAGCTATCCTTTCGATTCTTAACCAGGCATCCAGGGTGATAATCGCCTCAACTAACCCCCAACGTCTTGCAATCGCCGCAAAGCAGCTAGCAATTGACTTGAAGGGCAGAAACGTGGATGTCGGCGACCGCATCGAAGCAAAGGTCATGGATATTACCCAGCAGCAAAATGAGAAGCAGTTCTTTGAAGAGGTCGGAGAGATCGATCATTTAGTGATCACAGCTCAAAGTGAATCGCTTGATCTGGTTCAGCCCTTGAAGGGCATGGATTTGGAAAAAATCAAGAGCAATGGTATGGCCCTTTATCCATGTAGGGGGAAGGCACTCATGTCGGACGTCAGATCCTTTCAACAGGAGGTTCTTCTCACATGCTTGTGCGATCCAAGCAGCAAAAATCAAGTCGCACGGCTCTGTCACCCTTTCCATTGGTCAGCAATTCTATCGAAATTCCCTCATGCCCACTAAACTGCTGCTAGGCACCGTGTTGGTAAAGCCCAATCCTTATTGGACTATCTTGGGAGCGTTGGCGGGGTGCATAGACGGTTGGACGAGAGGTGAGCTTATTTCAGGCTCGTTAGTAGGCTGAGAGCTTTCTAGCCCTGGCGGTGGAGCTTGCTCCAATTCGGGTCAACGTCATATCTCCCGGGCTGGTCAAAACCGAGCGGTGGGATAGTATGCTGGAAGAACAGAGAAACGAAATGTTCAAGAACGCAGCAGAGAAGTTGTTGGTTCGCCACGTTGCTGAACCAATGGAAGTCGCTGAGGCGTACTTGTTTGTTTTGAAGTGCAAGTATGTGACTGGGACTAGAATTGAGGTCGATGGTGGTTACAGGCTGGCGTAATATCGCTATGAAATGAAACTTTGATCAATTGGGATATCCATTGTGTGCAGCAGGAATGAGATATAGATTGGGCAATGGCGGCGGCCTATTACCAGCGACATTCGGGAGCAGCAGTTTCTACTACTACTATACAGCTACAGCTCTTTCTGGCTGCAGCGCCGTGAATCAAGAGCACAAACTCACACTCCACTATGGCCCAAGGAAGGGAAAGAAATCATGTGGGGGATTTAGAACACACACTATTTTCAACCAAACTGAGACCAAAAGATGGAAATACTGTGCACAAAGCTCTACCCATATCTCCCAGAAGCTCCAATATTGCAATCCGTTTCTTTTCGTTTGGCTTCCTTGAACGATCGACCCTCAAGGGGCCCTGTTTACCAGCCGTCATCGTCGTGGAGCTGGCTTCATCCCCTGTCTCATCCTCTGGCAGCAGAGGCACGGGATATCCTTCGCGTTCGAAATAGAATGTATCCAGGTCGTATGAGGTTTTACTAAGCCTGCCTGCTATTTTTTGTGGCTGTCTATTAGCTTAGTCTTTGCTTTTAGATAAACTGAGCTTGTTTGCATTACGAAGGAAATGTCCAAGCCAAGCAGGCGAAAATGATCGCCTGTGAAAGAGGATTGTAGGTATACACCTCGCTTGTGACTCTGCAAATTGGCCAATGTTGCCTCCAAGTTGTGCTGACAAGATTTCCTTTCCCGCAGAAGCATTTGAGCTCTTCAGGCTTTTCTTTGTGGAACCATTCTCGACATTTACTTTACCTTCCTACTCCAAGTGATATGCTCAAGCCACCTTCCTTTCCCTGCACAATTACCAAAAAGCATCTTGAACACTGTCTGACCATTCCTAGAAGTCGAAGCAGGGTAGTAATGCAAACTCGAACCATTCACATCATTCACAAAGGAAACGTCGAACTGAGCACATGCAGAGAAGGGAGACCAATCAGAGATAATAAGCCTGTCTGCCCACGTTCACTCCATACTCTGCCAGCGCCGGCGCGAGGTCGTCCATCGTCAACACCGTCCTCGCGCGATCCTGCTTCCCACAAATCAAAAAAAAAAAAAAGGTCATCAGTGAGTGTGTAATGTGCTGGAGAGAACAGATAAAATGGAAAGGGAGAAAGACGCACCCTCCTCCTGTTCTCTTCCCCTCCGTGTGTGGAAGCGGCGGTCCGAGTCCTGGCGTATTGGAACGCGTCGCCGATGATATCGGAGACGAACTTTTGTGCGGAGAGCGCGATCAGTCTCGATCTGTCAACCCGTCATCCAACCAAACATCAGTCATCAGCGTTAGCTTGCGGCGTGATACCGTGAGAGAGAGGAGGAGGGGGAGGGATGGAGACAAACATTCGGACGTCGGAGGTGTCGAAGCCGCTGCGTTGGAGGTAGTATTGGGTGACGGAGTCGGGGATCTGTGTAAAGATAGAATGTAAGCTGGAACGAATGAGAGGAAGAGGAGCGTACGATGGGCCGGTATTCGTCCATAAGGAGAAGGAGGTCTGCGAGGGTCCTGTTATGGGCGGTGTTAGTAAGGTGCATGGTATAAACTAGAATGGAAAAAGGGCATGATAGCTGTCATGTATGCATGCGGCAAGCACTTTTTACGCGTTTGCGGTCGCAAAGTGAAGATGAAGCACCCCGTGTCTGTAGAAGAAAAGAACGACATACTGGTCCCTCCTCTCCTCTCTCCACTCCCTCCTCGTTCCACCGACCTCCTCCCTCTCCAGCCTCTCCATCTCTTCTCTCCTCCTCGCCATCTCTGCCGTACCCTCCAACTTCAGAACCTCCACAGCGTCAACCTCCATCTTCTCTGCCTCCTCCTCGACAGCCGCCTCTTCCGCACCTTCCCCAGCGGCTCCCGTTCCCGGCAGAGGAGAATCCGGAATCTCAACCACCTCCCTCTCCTTCCCCTTCCCATCCTCTCCCTCTCCCTCCCCCTCTCCTCCCTCCCGCTCCTCATCCTTCTCCTTCGCTCCCTCCTCCACGCCCTCCATCTCCTCAGCCTCAGCCTCACCCTCCCGCTCCTCCTGCACCGCCTCCGGCTCTTCGACAACCTTCTTCCCCTTCCCCCTCCCCTTCCCTGCCCCCGTCGTATTTCCACTCACGCTCCCTGCCGCAGCACTACTCGTGGTCGAAGTGGAGTTCTGCCGGGCTGTCACGCGCGACGAGCGGCGCGAAGGCTGCGGGGTCGCGGGAGGAGGAGATGCGGCGGATTGTGCGGAGGGACGACGAGGAGGCATGTTTGTGGCGATGTTTTGGATGAGGGTTGGATGGAGATGGCCGTAGTTTAGTCTGTTAAGTGTAGTCGGAAGGGAAAAAACCAAAAAGAGTACGAGAAGTGGGGATCGAACCCACGACCTTATGCGATTAAGCGCTGTTAAGCATATGCTACTACCAACTGAGCTATCCCCGCTTTTATTCCTCCTACGTTTAGTGGTATATAATACAGTAAAGCAAAGGCCAGTTGCCACGTGGCTCGGCCCTTCCCGCCGGGCAAAATGGAAAAGGAAGCAGGAAACCACGACCTCAATACGTCCACTTTTTCACCTTAGAATTCCCAGCCAAGGTGCAGCCATGTCCTCCTTCCTCTCACGAAAGCCACACGCCCGCATATCGTCTGTCACCCTCAACCCCTACTCCCCGACGGCGTCGCCGAATCCCCAAGCGACCTCGTTCACCCAATCCAATTCGTCATTCGACTCGTACGCCGCCCATCCTGCTAAAACAACCTATTCCAGCTCTGGAACCACATTGTCCCTCACCACGACGGTATCGCACCATGGGTCGTACTTTTTGGCAGGGCTGCTGCAGTTCATGTCCCTATTCTCAGATCGGACGGTAGACTTGTTGGCCACAGATAGAAAGGTGAGGGAGAACTGTCTGAGGACGGCAGTGTTGCAGGGAGTGGTGTTAGTCGCTGTATTGGTCGGGAAAGCGTTTGGACTGGGAAGCTTGTACACCGTTCGTCTTTTTCCTTTTCCTTTTTTCCTTTTTTGGAGCGCTCGGCATTGAGATTTTGCGGTTCGGTTGGACAGGCGACAGTGGTCGTCCCTCTCTTGTTGGGAGCGACATATCTCGGGTCGACAGCTGGGTCGGACCCGCCATCCGCTGCTACCCTCGTCACGAGAGCATCGGTCTGTGCGGATTGGGTCGTCGCCACTTTTTCACTCGCATACCTCTCCCAAAAGGGCGGATTTTGGATATGGATCCTCCTCCAGCCGTTCGTCATCGGATACACAGCTCTGACCAACACCTACTTCATCTTTGAGTGCGTCATCTCTCCCTCTTTCCTTATTTCCTTCTTTCTAAAGAACCCTGGGTGGGAACAGTCCATCTTGGTCTTCGAAGCACATGGTGCTCTCTGCCCAATTCAAGACCCTCCGTCAACACTGGGCCTACTTCCTCGGCCTCGCCCTCCCTCCGACGCTCTTCCTCTCCCTCTTCTCCCTCCTCAACATCACCCTCCTCCCCCTGCTCATCTTCTCCGCCTCCATCCCACTCCTCCAAACCCTCCCCGCCACCTCCCGTCCCCTCCCCATCTCCCCAGACTACCCCTCCGCATGGGGAATGGGCAGCACAGCCGGCACAGGGATGCGAGTCGGCGATTCGATCTCGTTGATGAGGAGCGAAGGAGCATTCGATGGCGACGACAGCGGGGCCGGAGGAGCCGGTTTGCTCCCTGGACATCCCTTCTTCCCCAAGTCCCTCCCCGTCCTCTACTTTGCGCAAATCGTTGCCACGGCTGTGAACGGCGCGCTTGGATTGGAGGGAGGGAAGGGACGGGGAGCGAAGAAACATGCCGGGGGTGGGTTCCATCAGAACCATCAGGCGCAGGGAATGGCCAGTGGCATGAACGGATACTCGTATGGACAGAACCAGATGCATGGCGTGAACGGATACGGTGGCTACGGTTCTCAACCTCAGCAAGGACACGGATATGGAGCGCCGAACGGAATGAATGGCATGAATGGGATGGGCGGCATGAGCGGAATGAGCGGGATGGGGTACGGTCATCAACAACAGCAGCAAGGACAGGTCCTCTTCGATTATAATCAACAGAGCCAGCAACAGCAGGAAGAAAAGTCGTACCCTCCCCCACCTATGGCTAGGAAATCTTCCGTCCCCCCACCTCCCCAAATTAGACTCCAGCAGCCGAGCATCTCTGGCGGACCACCGGTGCCTCCTGGAAAGAAGGACGACTGAGTCGATGAGTCCAACGGAAGGGTAGATGGCTCGGAGGGTGAATTCAAAATGAATTGCGGTGGAGGTTGCGTTGCTGTTGGTTGTGCGAAGGAGACGGAGCGTTGATCGCTCTGCGATACGATTCTTGTGGAGACATAGTTGGTGTGACGATTACTTCAGTTATGATCCATGGGAATGTCGGATGATTCTATCGTTTAATTATACAAGAGCTAAGATCGAAGGGATTTCATTTCTAAGTCGTTAAATATCTCTTCATGCCACAACATGCGGGCATTGTGTCTATTTGACATGGAGCTATTCTCGAGGGAAAGAAGAATGTGCAATCTATTGTAATGGGCACATTCGTTGCTCTCCCCTCTAGGCTCGTCTATTCATTCCTGCAGGTTCGATTCCACTCTATAGCAACATCCTCCCTCCAAAGCTATGTGCTCTCCTAGCCCATCCGCGAGGTCCCACAAACGCGCTTCGTGGTCATCAAACATTACATATGCTGGGACAGGTGCGGGCACCCATTGACAAGGCCTTCAAAATTGACAGTAGAGATTCCAGGGGTAGATTCAATAGTGATGTACATTGCTCAGGTTACTAAGCAGCTTCGCTTTTGATGACGCTTCAAAACGTATTGCAGACTTCTTAGCTTCAAACTAGATTACTGCTGCATTCTGCAATGAGCATGGCAAGCAAGAGCGCAGACACTACGCTCCCGTAGTTTAGTCTGTTCAGGCTAAAAGTCCTTCCAGTCAGACAGGCTCAGTTTCCACTTTCCATCAGTTCCAGCAGCCTTCGAATTCGTACAGGAGCTATAGGAGCCACATAGAAGCCCATAGATACTCTGAAAATGTGTGGGATATTCGCCATTCACAACTACGAAGGCGAGTCGAGCTTGCGCAGAACCAAATGCCTTGCCTTATCGAAGAAGCTACGACATCGAGGCCCAGAAAATTCAAAATGAATTGCGGTGGAGGTTGCGTTGCTGTTGGTTGTGTGAAGGAGACGGAGCGTTGACCGCTCTGCGATACGATTCTTGTGGAGACATAGTTGGTGTGACGATTACTTCAGTTATGATCCATGGGAATGTCGGATGATTCTATCGTTTACTTATACAAGAGCAAAGATCGAAGACATTTTCTAAGTCGTTATATATCTCTTCACGCCACAATGCGGCAATTGTGTCTATATGGCATGGAGCTACTCTCAAGGGAAAGAAGCGTGCGATCTATTGTAGTGGGCACAGTCGTTGCTCTTCCCTCTGGGCTCGCCTAATCAT
This sequence comes from Atractiella rhizophila, assembly GCA_021432655.1. Classification (NCBI taxonomy): domain Eukaryota; kingdom Fungi; phylum Basidiomycota; class Atractiellomycetes; order Atractiellales; family Hoehnelomycetaceae; genus Atractiella; species Atractiella rhizophila. Next base: position 14,334 of record MU271586.1, read on the forward strand.
TCCTGAGGTATCACTCTGGTTCGATTCCACTCTATAGCCCCATCCTCCCTTCAAAGCTACGTCCTCTCCTAGCCCGTCCGCGAGGTCCCAAGGATGCTCTTCGTGGCTATCAGACGCTACACATGCTTGGGACGGGCACGAGCACGCATTGAAAGCCGTTCAGAATTGTCGGTAGGGGTTGTAGGTGGATTCGATGGTGACGTACCTTTTTCAGTTTACTATGCAGTTTCTCTTTAATCAAGTTTCAATACGTATTGCAGGCCCGACTTCATTAGCTTTACACTGGATTAATCCTGCATTACTTTGCCCCACTGTGAGAAGCTGGCGCAGACACTACGCTCCCGTAGTTTAGTCTGTTCAGGCTAAAAGTCCTTCCAGTCAGACAGGTTCAGTTTCCACTTTCCATCAGCTCCAGCAGCCTTCGAATTCGTACAGGAGCTATAGAAGCCACATAGAATCCCATAGATACTCTCAAATGTGTGGGATATTTGCCATTCACAACTACGAAGGCGAGTCGAGCTTGCGCAGAACCAAATGCCTTGCCTTATCGAAGAAGCTACGACATCGAGGCCCAGACTGGTCAGGTTGCTATGAGAATGGTAACTCGATACTATGTCATGAGCGTTTAGCTGTCGTCGGCGTCGGTACGTAGCTTTTTTTGTTAGTAAAGAAGCAATGGTGCGAGAGCTCTCTTGCAGATACTGGTGCTCAGCCTATCGTGAACGACGAAGGCACGCTGGCACTCTGCGTCAATGGAGAAATTTACAATTACAAAACATTGAAGAGATCTCTGCAGGACTGTAGCTTCAAGACCCATTCTGATTGCGAGGTCATCATGCATTTGGTGAGTTCAGCCACTTGTACGTAACACCAAAAAAGCTGATCGTGATCGTCCTGCACTTTGGTGCATTGTGGATAGTACAAAAAATGTGATCTCCCATCGCTCTGTAATCAGCTCGATGGAATGTTCTCCTTCGTCCTCCTCGACTCTCTCGATCCGCAAAATTCAAGAATGGTCGCGGCACGAGATCCGATAGGAATCACGACTCTCTATATGGGATCCTATAACTCGACTTACTGCTTCGCGTCAGAGATGAAGGGCTTGCCATCAGAATGCACGAAAATTATCTCCTTCCCTCCTGGTTGCTTTTGGGATTCACGGACTGGAGAAATTCAGAGGTATTACGAACCGGCTTGGTTCAAAGTCCCGACCCAGATCCCGACCACTCCAGTCGACTTTGCCCTACTGCGTACCAGTCTTGAGAAAGCTGTGCGGAAGCGTCTCATGTCAGAAGTTCCTTACGGTGTACTTCTGAGTGGAGGATTGGACAGTAGCTTGATAGCCGCCATCGCTGCTCGGGAGACGGAAAAGGTGGCCCGCGCTCAAATGCAGCGTGAATACCTGAAGCGAGCGTCGAACGAGGATCTGAGTCAGTCGGTGTCTTCACTGGATCGAATGGATGTTGGGGATTCGGACGAGGAAGACGACAGCTCTCTCACCTCCTGGCCAAGGTTACATTCCTTTTCCATAGGTCTTCCAGGTGCTCCCGATCTTCTAGCGGCTCGCCAAGCAGCTTCATATCTCGGAACAGTGCATCATGAATATACCTTTACCGTTCAAGAAGGCATTGATGCATTACAGGACGTGATTTATCACCTCGAGACGTTCGATGTCACCACAGTTCGTGCCAGCACACCGATGTATCTTCTCAGCCGCAAGATCAAGGCATCAGGAGTGAAAATGGTCCTTAGTGGTGAAGGAAGCGACGAGATCTTTGGTGGTTACCTCTACTTTCACAAAGCCCCGACTGGGAAGGATTTCCATCAAGAATGTGTGGACAGAGTCAAGAACTTACACACTGCTGATTGTCTCCGAGCTAACAAGTATACCTCCTTCACTCTTGCCCTGCTTAGTTTTGCTGACATTTCTGTCGTGAAGGAGCACAATGGCCTGGGGACTTGAAGCTCGCGTACCTTTCCTTGACAAGGAGTTCCTATCGGTCTCGATGGACATTCGACCCGACGAGAAGATGTTTGGTTCGAAGGAGGTGGATGCTCAGGGACGACCGAAGATGGAGAAGGTGCATTTTTCTTTGTTTTCCACCTTGAAAGGAGTCTTATCCACCACCGTCAGTACATTTTGCGCAAAGCGTTCGACATCTCTCCCGGAGGACGACCATACCTTCCAGACTCCATTCTCTGGCGACAAAAGGAGCAATTTTCGGACGGTTTGAGCTTTCTTCCATCGCATATTCTGTCTGTCTTAAAACCAGCGTAGGCGTGGGCTACTCCTGGATCGATGGCATGAAGGAACATGCCTCAAAGGTCGTCACCGACGAGCAGCTGTCATCAGCCAAAGATCGCTGGCCTCTCGCTACGCCTGACACAAAAGAAGCATACATGATCAGGGAGATGTTCGAAAGCCATTTCCCCGGTGAGACAGCCGCAGGAACCGCTGTCAGGTGAGCTCCATCCTTCCGTGGGCTGCGTACATTCTGATTTTGCGACACAGATGGGTTCCAAGAACAGATTGGGGTTGTAGCTCTGATCCCTCTGGACGAGCTCAGGCTGTTCATGAGAAAGCCTACTGAATGTACTAGTAGGCCGCTGACTCTGTGGGAACAATCGTGGTTTACGACACCACATTATAGATTTGATTTTGTGTTCATTGGGGTTTGACTTGCTCATCGTAGCAATACAGGGATCTTTTCTGAGTGGAAGCTTAGTGTAGAGCGCTATTACTCATTAGGGAACCTGATGTGTACCTACCATGTTCTAGAACTACTTTCGGATGTTAGAGGAATTGCATGCTTCCGCTTGCAGCATGGTGCACAATACGTTGCCTTGTTCCTACACTCCATCTATTGGGTCCCACGTGGTGACTGGCGCTTCTTGTTAACCGCGTCCCCCTGCAAGCTCTGCTGGCACCCTGAGCCTAGTCTTCAGCGAATCTTCTTCCAAGATCCTTGTTTTGAATTTATCGCTATTGAGTTCGTCCAGGTCCCAGTTAACGCTAAAGTATCGTCCACTAAGCCAATCTTCGCTACCGGAGCACAACCTACTCCATGAGTTTATGGGACATGTATCTAAATGTCATAGTTAGAAGGACCTACCGAACGATAGAGTAGGCAGGTAAGTTGACATCGTCAACCAGATGCACGGCAACCGCTGGTGGGGCATCTTTTGTCAACTCTGTCCTGGTTGGTGCGCTTGTGATCAGCATCCTTCAGCAAGAATGCGGCCCGAAGACGTACTTGATGCCTCCAGGGTGAATGGCTATGCTCTTAATATTATCCTGCTCATGTTCTGGACTTCCGTTCAGTCTCCCGACAGGTTTATCCAACAAATGATGACGAACCTACGGCAATCCTCTCTGCCAGTCTGTTGAGCGCATGTTTTGCTACAACATAGTCGGCTGTTGACGGTTCCAGCCTTAGAAATGAGGAGGGCGGAATATGATATGCTCACAAATTTCCGGTACATGATAATGGCTGCCGATGCTGCTAACAAAGATAATGTGTCCTCCACCAGCTTTCGCTAGCTCATGAACCGTATAGCGATAAATTAAATAATTCCCGCATAGATTTGGACCGAAACTGTGCGTATATTGAACACAATAGGAGCGCGAGCAGTAGAAACGTACGAGTCCCACCAAGCCTTCGGGTCAGCGAGTGATACTGGATTTCTTAGCCTGACCATGAAAGAAATCGTAAAGAACGACATACTGTGACACTTTATCCCTCTCGCCCCAGCATTGCTAATAACCACGTCCAACCTGCCAAATTCACGCACGCACCGTTGGACGGCCCTTTCCACGTCCTCCGGTCTAGTCACGTCCATGACTGCAAATTCAACTTCAACGCTCGGGACCTTATCCAACAATTTCTCCTTCACAGCCACCAACGCACTCGCTGTTCTCGCGCAGAGAAACAGCGCTTTAGCACCAGAAAGGGCGAAGGCAGTGGCCGTAGCCTCTCCGATTCCACTGCATATTCTCATCAGCACAAGACGGCGATCACAGTGTAGCATCGACATACCGGGACGCTCCGGTAATGAGTACCACCTTTCCCCTGGAACATTCTTTCAAGGCTGGATTATTGAGAACATCGATTCCGGGATATACGTCAGAACGGGTTTGGATAGCAAGGTTTTGAGGATCAGAGGCCATATTTGAGAGGTTTCTTGGATAAAATGTATTCCAGTCTTTTCAGTTCATAGGGCAGAGAGGCTTTTATAACCCTTCCGAGGAACCTGCGCAATATCATGCCCACGACTGCACACCACCTCCGGACTGAGGCTAACCGAAGTCGGAGTTGGCTGTTTCTTTCTGCATAAATCTCTGGGGTATCAGGATGAACGAAAGAAGTGGAGGGTTCGTAATAACTTCCTCTGCTTCGATGTGCCCTCCGAGTTCGGAGTGGTGCGCTGACGTGAAGCAAATGAAGATGAAGATGAGGACAGAAGGCATTCGTGATAGTGGAGGTGGCAAGAACCGAATCGTGGGGGCGAAAGAATGTTCGAGGCGTAAACCACGAAGGTGCGGTCCTCATGGGCGTTTTGATGAGACGACGAACAAACTAACTCTGATTGTCCCTCTGCCTCCTTCAGCCTTTCAGAATAATATTGCTGAAAGTCAAGGAGAGGTATCAATATTCCGTGCCACCGCCACGTTGGAAGCATTAGGGATCAGCTCACTTAATAGGGAAGGAATGGTAACAAACTTCCATCCCCATTTCAATCATACAGAACATAAAGCACCACATTACATTTGGTATCACACTTCGCAAGTGTCGTAACTGCTCTAAATCTCTTTCACTTGATGTTTCCTGATCAACTATTGAACACACAATACTGTACAATGTTATAATGTACGATATTCATCCGAAGCTTATTTCATTGACAAAGTAAGTTCGGAGCATATTTTAAATTTACAACACTTTGCCTGCTTCCAGCAATTGCGATTAAGATAGAGAAGATGCCACCCAAACGCAAGCGTGGCTCCCAGAAGCCAGTCCCTCCCGCTGCACCACTCCTCAGCTCTTCACAAGCGTCCAAACTGCTGACCGTGCTCGAATTGTTCGTTTCTTGCCTAACATACATCTCGTCTGACTTCATGATGTTGTGCAGTTTGGACGAATCAAAAACCGCCCTGGATGCGGATGCACATGACGGGAAGAGCTTGCGCGAGATCCTGGGAGGGGCAGAGGTGCGATTGCAGGACGTGAAGCAGGCTTTCGAAGCTGTCAAGGATTCTATCGAACCGCGCGTTTTGAAGAGTCCTCGCATGATTCTGGATGCGAGGATCATTTTCCCTGCACTGTTGGAAGGGATGGTGAGCGGGAAGGAGCAAGTGAAGAAGGAAGAAGATACAGAAGGACCATATGTCCTCCATCGACAACTTGGCGATGCTGACGTCTTTTCATCTTCTTTCAAGGTTTCGGAGGACGATTTCTCTTTAATTTCAGAAGGTAGCCTTTATTGGTCATAGCATTAGACCCGACGCTGACTACACGGCAGTAAACGATGTGGACCTCATCGCACTGCCTCCATTCAGAGCAGCTCCGACAACAAGCACGAGCGCGTCAACTTCCAACATCACGCTCTCCGCTTACCTCCCTTCTCCACTCCCCTACCCCGCTCCCAACCCAACTCTGGCCCTCAAACCCCCAACGGTCCCTACGACGATCTACTTTGACCCGTTCTCCTCCTTCGCTCCGTCCTACGACTCCTCCACCGGCGTTTCCACCTTCGATGGTGCCATCAGGGCATGGAACGGGCGAGAGAAGCTCGAAGATGCCCTGAATAGATCTTCGAGTTCTACGCCCAAACGCACGCCTTCGACTGTACTTTCGAAGGTGAAGAACGGCAATGCGACTCCACCTTCGACGGCGCCATCAGAGCATGGAATGGGCGAGAGAGGCTCGAAGATGCCCTGAATAGATCTTCGAGCTCTACGCCCAAACGCACGCCTTCGACTGTACTCTCGAAGGTCAAGACTGGCAATGCGACTGCGGAGAAGGTGGATTGGGAAGGCGTGGAAGAGGTGGATAGAGATTTAGAACGGCTGTACGAGGTCGAAACGGCGTTGGGTCGGGTGGAGGAATTGTTAGGCGCTTTACAGGAGGGACAGAATGTGCGCATGCGGAAGGCACTCAAGACCAGTCTCGCACATCGATCGGCACCCTCCCCTACATCTAAGAGTGTAGCGACGAACTCTGTTGGGGCCGATGAGAACGGGAGGAGCTTGGAAGTGGACGAACCTTCCATTTCAGAGACTGAAATGGGTGCGTCACCATTCCTTTCACTCCCCACACTGTCATCGTATCCTTTTCAATTGATTATCTTGATGCACGAACTGATAAATAGGGGAATGGTTTGTTTGACAGCGGCTGAATTGGTAGATGCCCTTGTTGCTCTCATCTCTCTCGTGCCACCGGAGGAAATGGTAGATGTGGGAGCGGTGGAGCGGATGATGGGCTCAGTACCTACCGCTCATGGTGGACGGTTTGGAGGAAAGGAGTGGTCAGGAACGCTGGATTGGAATAATGGTGGGAGAGTGGTTCTGTGATGCTCCTTATCCTTTCGGCAAACTCCTTGGAATGGCTCATCATCTAGTATTTAATTTAAATTGTGATAATCTCTTGTGCTTTGGTGAGCCAGACTGGAAAGGGATAGCCATCCGCTCAACCACGATCAAAGTTGACCTTTTAAACTACGAAGTAATATTAATGCTGCAAGTCCCCATTGCTTACGCTCTCCAGATGATGATACACGCCGTTCTCGCAGAGATAGTTTTGATTCAATCGTCATCCTTGACACAGGAGGGATTGATTTATTCGTGGAAAGGTTATGTTCACATCTTCTCCACGGCCTTGATAGCAGCCCGACAACCGCCAGCAATGAAGGCGCTGAGCAAAGCGTGCGCGGGAGCCTTCTGCGCGTCATTCTCAACCGCGACATCCAAATGCTCGAGCTCGTCGTCCCTGAACTCGGCAATGACTTGCTTTAACAACGGGATGGAGGGGTGGTCGTTCGGGAATGAGGCTGGGCTGAGCTCTCGCAGTTGACTACATTACGCCATTCAGGCAGCATTTCAGTTGGCGATTTCAGCAGAGAGGATGTGGGGACAAACTCATTGTAGTGCTCTCCAATGACAGTCTCCACCGCCTCTGTGCACGCCATCGCGCTCTCCTTGCCCATCTTAGCCGTTATCCATCCAAGGGAATAAGCGACCGTCCTAACAACAGGTTCGAGCTTTGTATGCTGCACGTCGTGCTGTCTGGCCACGCGCTCAAACACGGAGAGATGACGCTTCTCCTGCTCCCACATCTCCTGTACTAGCTCCTTCACCCGCACATCCTCTGCCGCCGATGTCGCTTGAGCGTGAGAAGAGGGGCTGAGAGCGGACATCTGCCCAGCGTAGATATAGTTCGCTGCGAGCTCGCCAGCGTGGTCGATGCGGATTGCTCGCTGGAGTGTCTGACGGTCGGTGTATGAGAGCGAGGGAGTGGACGTCGTCGCTTCTTCTGCCGTTTCTGTTGTTTCTGCTGATGAAGAAGACGAAGATGGAGCTGAAGAAGAAGACGGGGAAGCAGCGAAGGAGTAGGCATCTGATGGTCGTGCGCGGTTGGAGAAGCACCGACGAAAGGCGATGGTGGATGGGCGGAGCATTGCTTGACTGTTTCTTGGGTGCTATGCTGCTTTTGGAGGTCCTAATGTGCTGTTCTATGCTATGTTACTAGCTGTGTTGCTTGTCCAGTCTGAGGAAAGCTGGGTTGTTGGTGGTCTTAAACAAACGACCACGGCGCAGAGACCACACATGAACTTACGACTGCTGTCAGCGGGGATCAGTACAGCAGCAAGCATCTCAGTGGGATCTCGGAGTGAAGGAAAGAGAGTCTAAAGTGGGATATCGCTAGGTGCGCCTTTGTCTTTACCTTTGTGCAAGTCTTTTTATGGGTCGTCCTCATCGACAAGTGGAAACATCTCCCATTCTTCAGAAAGTGAATATCCCAACCGATATTGCTTAGACAGAGCTTTAGAGGAGAAATTCAGATGCGAAGAGTTAACTAATACCTCACAATCCAGATACAACGTGCCAAAATCATGTCAGACCAAATCTCAGAATTCGGGAGCGTCACCTCCCTCAAATCTCGCTTTGAGGCCCTCGCCTCCTCCAAGCCATCTTCGCAATCCACCTCGCCCCAACCGCCTTCTTCTCCTTCCCAATCCCAACCTCCCTCCCTTCGCGCTCGCCCGCCGCCGCCGCCGCCTCCACTAAAACCCAAACCATTCGCGACCCTGCCATCCCGCGCGGGCGCATTCCCGTCCATCGAGAAAGAAACCGAGAAAGAGAACGGGTTGCTTAGTCCTGATAGTTATGGAGGCGAGGAGGGACAAAGGAGGTATAGAAGCTCGTCGAATCCTGAATCAGGAGCGAATAGAGATGAGCCACCTAACCCTTACAGAGGCATAGCCAATGTATCAAGATCGAGTATAAGTATGGGCGAAGGAGGAGGAGGGATGAGAACGTCGCCTTCAGTCCCCGATTTCAACATAGGCAATGAGCGCGCGGGCAGGAGCGTTTCCCTCTCCTCCTCCGCGTTGTCAGCTTCCAGCCCATCGTCCACTCCCCGATCTGCGAGTCCAAACCAAAACGCCACTTCCAGCTCCACTGCTACCTCAACATCAGCATCTGGCAGAAGACCAGCACCACCACCTCCTCCCTCCAAATCCTCCCTCTCCCGCTCCACAGGCTCTTCCCTTTCTACCAGCCCCGTTCGGGTCCGCTCGCCCGATCCCTCCTCATCTCCATCTTCTTCAAGGGAGGACGCGAGGGGTTTGAAGGGATTGATATCACGGTTTGAAGAGCTGGAGCAAGACCTCTCCGACAATAGCAACAGGACTGGGAGTGGAGACATGGATGGAAACGAAGACCCCTTCGCGGAGATCCATAGGCTCGAGTCCTCATCGTCCTTTTCTATAGGGGCGAAGCTAGCGCCTGCCTTGCCGCCGCGTGGAGGCAGTCTCTCTTCCTCCACCGACACCCTAATCCCTCTGGGGCTGTCCAATTCACAACCGCAACAAGAGAAGCCGGCGATCCCAGCAAGACCGCCTCTAACTCGTCCAGCCATCTCCACCTTAGAACCCTCACCCACTCCACCCCCTCCGCTCCCGCAACGTGCCTCCTCCTCTCCCATCGCTCGCTCCTCTCCCCTCCTCCCGCTCGTTCCTCCCACTGCTCCAACCAATGGAGCTCTATCTGTCGCACGACTTCCTTCCGCTCCTCCCCTCCCCGCTCGCTCCGCAACCCCCGCCACGGTCTCGACGACCCCTACGACCATCACTCCACCCCTCCCACTACCCGTCGCACAAGCAGACCCAAAACTCCCCGGAGCAACGGAGTGGCAGGCGCCCCCACCGCCGAGTCGCAGTATCGGGTTGAAGGAGAAGTTGGTGCCCGTTCGTCCGGTGATCAAGAGCCCGGTGGGTGAGGAGGGCGGAGAGGGAGAGAGCTCGGAGGACGAAGGAGAGGAAGAGGACGCCACGGCCGCTGCATTGTCGAGGCTGCCGGATGCGACTTTTGCAAATCGAAAACCGCCTAGGTTGGGCAAGGATTTGGTCGTAAAGGCGAAGGCACAGCATTTTACGAGTTACGCTATCAAAGGTAGCATCGTGTGTACGGGAAGCAGTCAGGTTAAGGTGTGGGATCAGACGAATGGCGAATTGATCGCCGGTGTGGCCTTGAAGGGAGAACATAGAATCGAGAGGATGGCGTTCAAGACCGCTGTTCATAATCCAGCTGATGAGGGAAGGTATTTGTGGTGCGGCACGAAGGACGGACAGCTGTTTGAGATCGATATCCTCAGACAGGAGGTGACCGATTCTAAGTCAGCAGCACATTCTTATGCCATCAAGGGTATCTTTGCACTTGGTCCAACCATGATCACTGTCGACGAGGGAGGCAAGGTCGTCATCTGGCTTCCGAGCGCGAAAGAGGAATTCGGTCTTTCTCTTCCCCCCTTGCTGTCATCCAAGAACACCAAGACCCAACGGGTGGGGGAGAAGCTGGGGTTCATCAAGATTCTAGGGGACCAGCTGTGGACCTCCACCGGTCCATCTTCCCCTCACCCCCAGACGCATTCGAAGCTGAAAGCAACCACTGGGCCTACCATTCGCGTCTATGACCCCAATCCGAGTTCAGAACGGCCTTTCGTCCTCACCCAGCGTCCACTCGCATTTCCTTCCACTGAAGCATCTTCTTCGTCCTCTTCCTCCCCATCTTCTTCTGCACCAGTGATCGGAGGGGTGGGAGCAGTGACCTGCGGCACGATCGTGCCTTCGCATCCTGAGCGCGTCTACCTGGGACACGAGAGCGGACACGTGTCTATGTGGAACAAGGAGAACATGACGTGCATGGGCGTGTTGAAGATCTCTCAGAGCAAAATCACAGCACTTCAGGGGGTGACGAGGTTCTTGTGGGCGGGTTATGGGAGTGGGTTTGTCTTTGTTTATGACATTGATGTAGAGCCTTGGAGGGTCCAGAAGGCTTGGAAAGCACACAAGGACCCCGTAGTAGATATCTTGGTCGATCCTTACACCCTTTGGGCGGTACGTCCCCTACACTCATTCGTTTCCTTTCGATCCATATTCATGTGGTTTCTGCTCCAGAACGGTCAGCTGCAAGTCGCATCGATCTGTGCCGACGCCACAATACATTTTTGGGATGGATTAATGAAGCAAGACTGGCGAGGTGCGGCTTCACCGGCTTTCCTGATCCATCCTTCCATCCCTCAATAGAACTGATAATATGTGCTCACAGACAATCGTCTGCTCGACCTTCAACCCACATATTGCAACTTCCGCACCATCCGCATCCTCATCTGCACCTACAACCTCGACGCTTCGAAGCCCGAAAACCTCCTTCAAAATGTCAAGAACCAGAGCTTCTTCCACCGTTTGCTGTCCGAGTCCGGACAGCCGGATATCATCGTGTTTGGATTCCAAGAGATGATTGACCTAGAAAATAAAAGGCTCACGGCTAGTGCGTTCGGTTCTTTCAGAAAGCAGACGAGCTTGACTGACCCACTGTCGATATGTAGAGACGCTCTTGCTAGGGAAGAAGAAGCCGGATCAAAAGTTCAACGACAGTATCTCAAATGGGTACCGATTATGGCATGACGAGCTAGTTCGAGCATTGAAGACTTACATGCCTTCCAACTTTCCTTATACCGTAACTCACGTCGAGAATTTGGTCGGGGTTCGTCATTTTCCTCTCTGCCTAGAGGCCTAAGCTGATGGTTGCTCAGTTGTTCACCTGCGTTTTCGTCAAGGATACTGAGCGACCAGGGTTACGAGATGTTTCCCTTATGACAGTGAAAACTGGCATGAAAGGACGCTATGGGAACAAGGTGCTTTTTACTTCCAGTCCACTCCTTCCATGGTATCTTACCGAATTCAATTGCTGTCAGGGAGCAATTCTGTCACGTCTAGTCATGGACGATACCTCGATGTGCTTCGTCAATTGTCATTTGGCGGCTGGACAAAATCACCGTCGTCAGCGAAATAAGAACTTGATCGAGATCCTAGAGAAGGCAGCGTTGGATCAAGCCGGCGTCGACCTTGCGTATATCAGTGGAGGGGACGGAACGATGGTTTTCGACCACGAGATATGTTTCCTCAATGGAGACCTTAACTACCGCATCGATCTGCGTCGAGAGAACGTCCTCAAAGCAGTCGAAGAAGGCGATTTGAAGCCCCTTCTCCTCGAAGACCAGCTCAATAAAGAGATGAAGACCAATGCTGCTTTTCGATTGCGCTCTTTCAAAGAGGCACCTATATCGTTCTTGCCAACTTATAAGTACGACCCGTATGTAGTGTTACTCTATTCACACGTTCTTGCTCACTCAAAATTGATCAGTGGCACCGACAACTACGATTCCTCGCCGAAATTGCGCATTCCAGCATGGTGTGATCGAATACTTTGGAGAGCAGACCGACACGAGAAGGTGAAAAACCTCAAGTACGAGAGGCACGAAGTCGATATCTCGGATCATAGACCTGTGTCGGGTTTATTCGAGGTTCAGATCAAGAGTATCATCCCTGAACGACTGGCGAAAGCACAGGAAGGTTTAGATGTCGAGTGGAAACAGGTAGAAGCTGGCTTGATGGAGAAAGCGAGGAGTTTCTACCAGCGGACCTGAGCTTGGATTTTGTGTTGGATGCGAGCTTCGTCTTCGTACTTCAATTTCCTTCATTGTTGTTTGAATGTGGACATTCAGTTGCATTATCTTTCGCATTGCATATTTACCCGAGAAGAAAATACAATATTGTACCAAATACCAATGTCAGCCTGAAATCAAGAGGTTCCCAAGATTACATATCAAGGGATTTCTGCGTCGTGTAACCAAGCGATCTTCTGCCCCTCTTTCGTTTCAATCTTTACTTTCATCGTGACCATAGTGTTCTTTCGCGCCGGCCCATCAACGAAACCTTCCTTTACTTCATCCAAATTGCCAATAAGACGTCGGAGGGTCTTTCGAAGACGTAGCAACGCCGCAGAATCGCGATATACGTCCGCTGGTTGAAGATTTGAAAGGAAAGTTGTCTGTTTCCCGTGGTCAGTCGTCCTCGTGTTCAAGTGAGTCAAAGGGACTGACTGCTTCATCGCCTGATACAACTATCGTCTCTGTCTCTCCATCTCCGTCTTCGAGGCATAGAAAAAACTTGTAGTCAAGTTTCAGGTCGCTAGTCTTGCAGCTTGGACAACTTGCCGCTCGCAAAGAAAACCTGATCGACATTTCCGTCAATACCGCCATTGATTAAAATAGGAAAGCCTTTACTCCAGCTGACACTCGCCGCAGTATCTCGTTACAAAGTCGCAGAGATGATTTGGGAAGTAGTCGACCACTCGTCCAGTCCGTGAGACAACATTCTCGACTGGTAGATTCGACTTTTCGGTCGCGAGGGTGGGTGGATCAATGGAAGTAGGCATAGCCGAGACGTCGCGAGACGATCTGCTTCTTTTAGCTGGCCGCTCCGAAAGTTCTGAGTTGTTTTGAGCAGCAGGACGAGGAGAACAAAGAGAGACCAACCCATACTGCTTGGTCGCGGCCTTGGTGATGGTGCTGGTCGTGGTGGACGGTTGGTTAGCTCCTGCTCGAGCTCTAAATTATACACTCTCTCGCGTCTTTCCACAATCATCAATAGACGTTCAAAGGTATTGAGAATAGGAGACGGGTCACCTTTTCAGCTCCTTCAACTCTTTTGCATCCTCTCTTAGTTTTGTCCATCTGGCTTTAGAATTCGACGACTTTCCGCCATTTAGTTGACCTTCCAAATGACCCGTACTGTTGAACTTGATCCTAATGTTTCTGATGTAATAATAAGATTGATCCTCGATGGTGTGCGCGAGCGCTCGATTCTCGTCGTACAATGTGATCTGCAGAACTCGCTTCCCGTAAGGTCCAGCCCAATCTGACTCTCCGATCCTCCAGTCCTGCATCAACGAGTTCTCCGTGAAGTCGGTAACAAAGATCTCAGACGAACGCATCGAATCGTTGCCGAGGTGGAACACTTTCACGGTCTATGATTCAAGTGTGAGGCAACAACAAGATGTACTTCGCAGTTCCTCACTTTACATATGCAGTCGAAAAACTCGAAGTTCTTCACGTCACGAATGAGCTTGAGCTTGTCAGCCGTAATCGCAGGTTTTACATTTGCGTCTGCTCCTAATAATTTCGCGCGGGTCGTCCTAGATGCTTGAAGGCGACTGAAGGCTTTGGAGACTTCAAAATCCTTAGAGATTTTCTTCTTCCCGTACCACACAGAGAGCTTTCGCATCTCCTCGATCTCATCGATATCAAGTATGTTCTTCTCGCTTTCCACGATTTGAGTCACTCCCCCTTCGGTGGATGGGGTCAACAGAGCCCAGACATAGTCCAGCTGTCCAGGTGACGCTTTGTAGCCTATGAGTTGAGGCTTTGAATCCCACATTTGGCACTAGACGGAATATCTTAGTATCTAGCTAGGGGCTAACGGAAGGACCTACCTTCACTCGGCGTAGATAAAGGACATCGCCAACTCGTGATACTGGTGGTAAGAGATATTCTTCTCCTGGACTCGACCACAACATGACTTTCAACCCTTCCCCTTCCAGGTATTGCGTGCGATCGCAGAGAATGATCATTATTTTATGGTCTATGATACAGCACGCCTTAGATGTCCGAGGTCAGAGCATGATGAAGTGACGACTACAAACCTCCAGAAGCAACATTGGTGTCAATCGGATCATGTCGCTCGACAAAGCCGATAATATGGACAGGCGTGTTATTCTTCAGTTTTTTCTGAAACAGTTCGCTTATAGTGATGGGTGTCTAGAGACTTTATAAATTTATGAACAGTATGCTCTGTCACTCACCTCTTTCTTGAAAACTGTTGGCAACCTGTTGAAGCTAGCTGGCCGAACTTTCAGCGCGAATTTTCATGTTATCAACGAATGCTCACCCGTAGACATGGTCTGGAGGCGGCTCTGTGAGTGTTGAATAAATTTCTGGCCTGACGACGCGTCTGTTATTCGACTGTTTGTCTTTGGAGATGGTGCAAAGGAGACTACAGTCTAAGATGTGTACTAAGATTACGTTTACTGCGGAAAACAAGAGCTGCCCAATTGCACTTCAGTCCACCTTTCCTTATATAATAGACATAAGAAATGGTCCCAGAGAAACCAAAGAAGCGTGATCAAACTATAGGTACCGGGCGAAACACTGTAACTTAGAGGACTGCATTAAACAAGCGATCTAGACCATCAATCATTTCAGGACGACAGTTACTAGTTAGAACACATCTACATTAAAGAAAGCGTAGCCGATTTGTCTCTCTCCGCGTGAAACGCCATAAAACGATGTTGTCCAATGATCTTTCTCTGACACCGCACACAAAGGGGATCCACCCGCTTTGGTGAAGCACCTGAAAGGACTGGGTACCGTTTTCTCCTTAATGCCTAGTTTGGCAATCGCCATCCATATCCACGCTTCCCACGGTCCGAGTTCACCTTAATTAGGCAATCCACCGTTAGACTTGGCCTTGCCAGAAGTCACATCAGATCACTTCTTCGCATCAGCCTGTCCTGAGACAAGAGCTTTAATCCTGGTGCATCGCATGTCAAATGTCGAACAATCAAACAAACAGAAAGGAGGGATATGGGAGCATACTTTTCGTCAAATACCTCTGCACGCACTATTGGCATCTCGCTTTTGTAGAAAGGATCCTTCAGATGCTCGGCATAAGCTTCATATACCTTTTTGAGTACCGCATGGGGGTTCGGATGGGATGGAGTGGTGAGGAGGACGAATTTAGTGCCTTATGGACTCTTATGGTTACCTGCTATCCCGAATATACAACGGAGGAGGAGCATACCAGTCGCGCTTTGCAAACAACACATCTTGAAGCTCTCAGCTTCTATAATCTCCACACCTCCCTGCGGCGCATTAGGAATTTTGGGACCTATCCGACCTGTGATTGCATGGATGCCGTGGAATGTTCCAGCGAGGACGAGATATTCGTTTGCCGAAAGTGGAGAGAGGCCGTCTGAGTAGTTGCGTTGATAGATCAGGCCACCAGCTTTGTTGATTATCCATAAAGAAAACACAGCAGTTGAAGACATGATACTCCCTGTGCCCCTGTGCTCTATATAGTCTAGCTGTAGAGCTACTGGAATCTGGCTGTTTGATCGTTTCCTCCGGAACCGTGAAGGTCAACAAATATGGTCAAACTATCGCTGAGCAAGAACTAAACGGCCAACATGTCTCTCTCCTCCCTCCTTCCCGCCCCAGTGCATCAGCCTCTCCCCTCCGAACTCGAGCCCAGTCCCCCCTCGAAGAAGGTTGAGACCCAACAGGCTTTGGTGGCCAAGCCTGCCACGGCTCACATCCCACCTTACGGTCAAAGGAAGGGGTGGCGACCCAAGGAGCTTTCTGATTTCGGGGACGGGGGTGCTTATCCTGAGTGTCATGTTGCTCAATATCCCCTGAACCTGGGGAGGAAGGCACAGGTCTGTTTCTTCATCCTTGTGGCCTGGAAAGATGTTGAACGACTGGGTTGTATGAGCAGAGCAATGCAGGAAACATGCTCTCTCTCCAAGTTGATTCGGAGGGGAAGGTTCAGTACGATGCGATCGCGAAGCAGGGTCATGCCGAAGGACGGGTGGTTCAGACGAGCTTCAAGGACTTAGTGCCCCTTGCCAATCGGACGGATGTGGTGGACAAGAGCATGGCCCGTCCGAGCGAGGAAGAGGTGCAAGCGACTGCTGAACGTACCCGCAAGGCGCTAGAGAAGCTAGTGGATGTTAAAATAAAAGCTGCTCAGGTTTGACTTCTCCCTCTCTTTGTCTACATCTGACCTGACGATGGACGTGACAGCCAAAGAACGTACCTGCAGCTGTGGGAGCGACACAATATGTCCGATATACCCCAGGAGATGCTGCTTCAGCCGGAGGCAAACAGAGAATCATCAAAATGACAGAGGTAGTCGAAGATCCGCTTGAACCACCACGGTTCAAACACAAGAAGATTCCTCGTGGTCCTCCCTCTCCTCCCGCTCCCATTCTTCGTTCCCCTCCAAGAAAAGTGACTGCTCAAGAACAAAAGGACTGGATGATCCCTCCCTGCGTTTCCAACTGGAAGAACAACAAGGGTTATACTATCCCGTTGGATAAGCGGCTGGCTGCAGATGGGAGGGGGCTGCAAGATGTGAGTCTTCGCTTCCATCGTAGCTCAATGAAGTCATAGAACGGCTCATCGTGTTCTGATGGGAATAGGTACACATCAACGATCGCTTTGCTCAGTTTTCCGAATCACTCTACATCGCCGACCGTCATGCCAGGGAAGAAGTTCGTCAACGTGCCCTGATGCAACAACGCATAGCACAGAAGGAGAAGGAACAAAAGGAGGAGAATTTGCGCCTTCTTGCTCAGCGAGCGCGAGAGGAGCGTTCCGGTGCTGCACCTCGAATTGTGGAGAAGCCTTCTGCGGCTATGGGTGCTTTGGCCGGCTATGGTAGCGATAGTGAGGAGGAGGAAGAAGAGGAAAGAAGAGAAGAGACGATGAACAGTGAAGAGGAGAAGGAAGCGAGGGAACGTGATGAAGTTCGTGCGGAGAGGAGGAGGGAAAGGGAGAGGGAGATGAGGATGAGCAACATGGGTACCGAACGGAGGGCAAGGGTTCTTGCGCGGTCAGTCTCCTTCTTGCGGTTAATAGGTCGGATGTAATGCTGAACATGACCTTCTCAGTGCCCAAAATCGAGACATATCGGAGAAGATTGCCTTGGGACTCGCCAAACCTACTCTGTCAAAGGAATCCATGTTGGATTCACGTCTGTTCAACCGAGAACAATACTCCAACTCCTTTGGTGACGATGATGCATTCAACCTCTACGACAAAGCTCTCTTCACCGGTTCAAACGCCGGAGCTGCCATCTACAAGCCTCGTGGAAACGTAGACGAAGATGGAGAAGCAATTGGAGGCGGAGGAGCTGAAGGAGTAGAACGAGCGATGAAAATCGATCGCTTCAACCTTGGCGTAGCTGGTGAAGGCAAAGGATTCGAAGGTGCGGATGCGAACGAGATCAAGGAGGGACCAGTGCAGTTTGAAGCTGCTGACCCGTTTGGAGTGGACAAGTTCTATGATGAGGCGGCGAAGAAAGGGGAAAGGAAGAGGGGTCTTGAGTCGAAGGAGGAGAGGGAGGATGCAAAAAGGAAGAGGATGAGGGAGGAATAGGTTCATATATGGATGATTTGTATCTGCTTTAACATGTATCTAATGCATTCGCCTCTATGCTTCTTACAGTAACATTTATCAAAACCACCATGATTTTGTGGGTCTAGGCTCCGGGGGCCGAGTCACAGCTTTAGGGGCCTTGCCAAGTTAGAGTGATAGGGAACGCAAAGAAATTAGTTCAGGCTGTATATACCTACCATGTCCGTCCCACCCATCCAAGGAGAAAAGTCCTTATCTGGAGCTACGACCAACCTGAACGGCGATCGAGTTGTTGCGAGCAGTCGCCGCCCTGATGGAACGTAAGCCTTACGTCTGTTCTCATCAAGAGAAAACTGAAGTCCATGAAAAGGTATCGTAAAGAGCTGAAAATCCGCCCAGGGTTCATGGCTACTGAAGATGTGGCCAAATTCCGTTCGGCCCGCCAGCAGGACATCGATGCTCGCCAAAACGCCAAAGGCAGGGTACCTGGAATGGTTCCTGGAGCGGGAGGGACGACCAAGGTGCAAGTGACTCTTGAGGGATCCGCGAAAAAGAATCAAAAACGAAAGGAAAAACGAAAGGAGAAGAAGGACGAGGAAGACGTACCCGATGCCTGGGACGAGGAGGAAACTGAGACAAAGAAGACAGAGGAGAAACCAGCTGTTGACGTAACTAAGGAGGATAAGACTGAAAGTGGGGATAAGGAGGAAACAAAAGATGATATCGAGAAACGACTGAAAGCCATTCGCAAGAAGTTGCGCCAGGTATGTGCATCATAACGTGAAGCTTGGAGTTCATTGCCAACATATTACAGGCGAGTCAGTTGAAGGATTCGCAAAACTCTGGAACGCAGTTGCTTCCTGAGCAACAAGCCAAAGTGGATCAACTAGCAGATTTCCAAGATGAGCTGGAGCTTTTGGAAGGGAAGCTGGCAAGTTTGAGCGTCGGATAAGTTTGGGGATTTTTCGCCGGCCGTGAAAATGAGGGGTATTGTTTGATTAGACTGTATTGCGCCGTGTCGCCTTGAAGCGAAAGATTTACTTTAGTGTATGCTAGTAGATTCGAGAAAGTGGATCTACGGTCAAACCCAGACAATCTGAACGCTTCCATAATCACCTTTGTGCTTTTTCTCCTGCACTCGTCCGCCGATCCGAATAAGAAATTCTTCCAGCTCTTTGTAAGAGATATTGAAGAGAAGGCACAGCTCATCAGTATGATGCTTGCCGTCCAGGTACTTTCGAAGATCTTTAGGCTCGGGCTTTGCCTCCTCTTCCTGCCACAGATCCTTATTGGTGGCGGAAGCAGAGAAAGAGGGACTTCCGTCTTCGTACGGTGCCCCGTAAACGCGCAGTCGAGGGGATTTGGGAGTGAAAGAGTTATGTCCCATCCATATCGGGTAGGCATAAACTCTCCGTAGGAATCCTTTGATTACACCGTATGACACCAGCCGACGGATGTCGATGGGGTATTTGTGCAGCGAATTCTCTTGAGCCCATTCAGAAAGGGAGAAAGACGGAGTGAGGAGTGAAAGTAGATGCATGAGAGTGACGAATGATGTTGGGACGCCATCTGAAGGACCGTTGTAGACGTATTGCTCGAATTCGGAGCGCGCGGAGGAAGCGACGTCGTCTTCTTGGAAGGAAGAGCTGGATGGAGTTGAGAGATATTCCGGAAGAGAGGTGAGCAGGACGTAAGAGTTGGAAAATTGAAAGATGTCGGTGAGGAGTACCGCGCGATAGTACCTTGGCTCACTTTGAGAAGCAGAAGAAATCAGATAGCAAGAAGCATACATAAGATGTTGAATGCACTCTCTAACAAGAGCCACATCAGCGTCGGCAGCTCCCAAATCCGCAATCCGTTTCACAGGAATGATACCATCAATCAGACCGCAGACCTGGTTCAATGTCAGAAGGACTCGAACGATTTCGGAAGTTTACTTTATACATCGTTACATCCCAATTCACCTTGCGCATAGATTCAAGGTCGGCAACAGCGACAGGGACATCCCAATCCCTCACTTCAATCGGATTCGCATAGTAAGGAAAAAGTTTGAGTTCAAGGTAGGAGAAAGAGCCGCGATGAAGCAATATCGATGTCTCGGAATAAGAGTTCAAATCTTCGTAAAGATGCTCGAGGACTGTGTAAAGCGAAATTTCCTGCCGGGAAAGGACAGTATGGTTCTCTTCCTGCCATTGGTTGAGTAGATCCAGTGGAGGAGAAAGGACAGGACCCACCACAGTCTTCAGCACTCGGCCAGTTTTCCGGACTACTGGCTCGTAACCCATCAGTTCTGCTTTGCGTTCGAAGACCTGCTACATGCGTAAGAGACGGATATGATCAGACAGCAGGCTCTGAAAGTGCGCACGAAACAGAAGTTGAACTGGAAGCACTTCCTCTCGTATTTCTTCTCATCTTGAATCCAAACAGGGAATCCCAATACCTTGTATTTATCCGTCGTAATCGTCACGAGGTTGTTACAGAGGCTTTGTTCTGGCACGACGCAGTTCTTGATATTGTTAAAGTTGAGCGAGTCGGAGGAGACAATATCGGCTGGGATTTGACATGAAACAGTTGCTCCTTTCGAGCCGTCAAAAGTCGCGTAGAATACCCCGAGAAGAGAAGGGAGGTACTCCCCTGTCATGGCGCGAAGGTTAGAGGTCATTCTGATGTGCCGTCACTGGTCAGCAATCACGAGTAACGAAACAGCTGAGGAAGTGCCTTGACTTACTTTCACTGCTTGGTACCTCTGCGTGATCGGCAGAATGCCGCAATGAAAAGGCAATCGGGTGAAACGTGGTTAGGAGCTGGAAGTGGAAGGCAGGGTGAAGGTTATCGAATTGCTAGTGATAATACGATATTCGGATATGTAACACCTTTAGCCTTACGAGCTGTTACAATCGCAAACGGTACAGCTCTTATGTGTCGGGCACAATATCTTACTAGCCCTTCGCCATCTTCATATCATAGCTATGATTATGTATCTGACGTTTATAAGTTAGTTGAAGTACAGTCCAGTTTACCTTGAAGTCACGATACTGTAAACAGTGAAAGGGCTTAAGCTCTGAAGCAAAGAATCAACGGTGCTGTTTTCGTAACTACTCTTATCCTGCGTTCAATTCCTTTGAAAACTTCTCCATTTTTCCAACCTTGCATCCTCCGAGAGTACATCAGTGAAAAGTGCAAGCAGCGCTTTCACAAATTCCGCCGTCCCTTCTGGTAAACACAAGGTCAATCTCTCAGTTTGAATGAAGGGTTCTAGCGAGTCTGTGGGTAGGGATGGGTTATTAACGGCTTCAAGGACGTGTTTAAGGGAAAGAAGGCTGTAGAAAGTGCCTTCAAGTGTGATTCATGCCGATAACGAAGGCCTGGGAAAAGATCAATGAGTTGATTTGGAACGAGCGAATGAACCTCGGAATCGCTTATCCCGTACTTGCTATTCGCACTAACGAGGATCAGCATCGTCCCGAATTCTTGAGCATCAGGTGCAATGTTGGTGGCTTGCGCTGCCCCGCGCCCTCGTGCGCTGGTAGTGAATTGCGTATTGTTCCCAATCAACAACCAGTTGCAAAGTTCGCATCGCATTCCAGATGGACTCTGCATCGCCCAATGGCCGCCTCCGCTCCAGCTCCAACCTGACCACCCAAACGCAGCAGCAACTCAAGCGTGCGCGTCCCACATCCATCTACCTCTCCACCTCTCCCTCCCAATCCTCCCCCACCCTCTCCTCGCCCGCTAACTCGCCCGCCAACTCGCCTCCCTCAGCAAGGCGAACCACGCAGCCCCTGCCACAGAAGCCATCCATGCAGTCCCGGAGGAGCTCCGGACTCTTCTCCTTTCCGGGGAACCAAAACGGCACCAGTTCTCCAGGCTCAGGGTCCCCTAAATCTTCTCCTTTGTCCGGAAAACGACAACGTCTCCCGTCCTACGCGACTCCCTCGTCCCCAATATCGATCAACGGTTCTCCCTCCGCGTCAAAACGCTCTCCAGGAGCTCCTTCCCCTTCCCCTTCGCCCAAAGGGGTGGCAGGAGGCGCGAAGCTCCCGCTGCCGCCTTCGAGGCTGAGGAAGGCGAGCACGATCAGCTCTGTGCTCAGCAATCCCCCTGCTCCGCGCGTCAGACTCACGTCGGAAGAGCCGCCGGAACGTTCGCCTCCTGCGTCTCCTTCCACCCAGAGCTCGCCGGTGAACCACCATCACCATGGAGAGCCGATGTTGACGGACGAGTCGGCCGTGGGATCGATATTGAGGGCGACGGGCGACGGGGAGGGGACGATGAGAGCGAAGAGTAGGAGTAGGAGTAGGAGTAGAGGGAGGAGGGAGATGACAGACGAAAGTGCGACGGAGAGCGTCATTGAGAGTTTGATGGATGAGGACGATGAGAGTGCGGGCAGTGGAGCGGACGAGACTAGTCAGCCGGAAATGGCGGTTAGGGATGAGGAGGTTCGTTTTCTTATTTCTGCATTATGGAAAGGATGCGGCGCGATTTATTTTTTCTGCGTGACATGAGGTTGGAATTTTTTGCAAAGTGTGTAGAACGCGTTTTAAATACGTCTCGACGCGTGTTTCTCACGAGAGACAGTTTTTCCCTCTAGATTGATGGTGTTTAGAGACACTTATGTGCCTTGTTTTGGTGACTGTTGGAATGGGGTTCAGCACACATCGACTAACTCAGCAAGAACATCATGTTCTTTCGAGAAGCCTTATGGTTGCAATTCTCTAGCTGATGTGGTCCCAATCTATCCTGAATGATACTAACGATGGAAGAGAATGACGTTCCAATTCGCTTTTTTTAAAGGTGTCCATTGCAGAGATGTGACCATGAGTGCTCCTTTTTTTGCATAATTTCTTTGCCGTGCTTTGATTGTTGGACTGGGACCTTTTTGCCTTGATTTCCTAACCTCCTACTTCAAAACTTGGTCTAATCTTGTGGGACAGCTATCCATCCTTCTCGGAAAGCTGGAACGTTTACACTTGCGTCGGATAAGCCACTACAAGCGACTTTTTGCTAGTCAAGAAGCAGCAAGCGCCACCAACAGCCATGCACTGCACGTGAGTGTTCGCACAACTCATGTTGGCAAAAGCTAACTCGTTCATCGTAGGCTGAGATCCAGACGCTCCTCGCTTCCGGACATCGTAACCAGCTAGCTGCCCGATCCTTGCGCGAGGAATTGGACCACGCAAGGAGCCGAGAACGCAAGCTTCAGGCGGAGTTGGACCGTCTCAAGAACTCACGACTCACTTCTCTCTCTAATAACGCTGCTCCGACATCCAACGGTGCCATGGACTATATTGCCTCTACGATATTTAGAGATGGGGACGAAGACGAAATCTCATCGTACTTTCGTTCTCTGGACCCTCAAGGCAGATCAAAGCTCTTGCATCTCATTCTCTCACATACGCTCCCTGGAGACGCCGCCGC
>MU271587.1:0-41489 GCA_021432655.1 Atractiella rhizophila
TAACCCTAACCCTAACCCTAACCCTAACCCTAACCCTAACCCTAACCCTAACCCTAACCCTAACCCTAACCCTAACCCTAACCCTAACCCTAACCTAACCCTAAGAGGTAGGAACAGGAAGATGGGGGATATCCTTTAGTCATAGGAGAAAGTGTGAGCTCTTTTAGTTGTGGTGTAGGGTGACCATGGGTACGCCTAACCCTAACCCTAACCCTAACCTCGCTCAAAGAGCCATGAGCAACAATGAAATATGAATGCTTAAGGAGAAAATACGGACAGGAATATGCCCTCTAGCCTTATCCATATCTTCTTGAGGTATATCAGTCTCGTTCTTGATGAGAAGAAGAAGCTTTTGATAGCAAGTAGGCGCCTTTATGATTTTGAGCCGTCCTAAGATGGTGTTAGGGCTGACACTATGTGCGGTCGCCGATAGGCGATGCGTCTGTAGTGGAGGTAAACCTAAGGGAATAGTATGGCATGAGGAGACTAACCTGTAGTGGAGGTAAACCTAAGAGAATACTCTGAGGTCACCACCACTACATCTCGATGTATATATACATATGTAAAAGCACTGCCATAAACTGTATCATAAGTTCTTGAAACATGTAAGATAGCTAGATCAGGAAAGCAATAAAAGGAAAACTCGGAAATAAGACATACTGAGCAGTACAAGTGGGAAAAGGACAATAAAGCAATAATGGAGACGGTGCAGACCGGCGAAATGTTTAAGGTTTGCTGAGCGGCGATTAGTGTGAGACAGGGAAGGCGGCGATCAGCGAGAACGTGAGCAAAGCGGCGATGGGCAGGTACGTGGCCCTATGGCATGGTAAAGTAGGTCACGTGACTTCAGATGGTGCATTTCGGTAATGCGTAGGGGCAAGCCTGACAGATGGCCTTCGAGGCTGGAATAGTTGTTGTGGCTGGCTTTTGTCACTCGGCAGATGTAGTCGCAGTGATAGCACCCATAATATTTGTCTCCTTCGCTGTGACCCCTCTTGACACGGAGTGGGACGCGAGCTTCGTCTGGAGAGATCTGTTTGAAGAAGTAATGGACGGTTGCTCAGCGTCGAGAGCTTATCAACTGAAACACATAGGTGGTAAGAAAGAATTCCGAATGTAAAGTAAGAGCATACTTTTGACTGTTGCTTAGCGTGTATCTTGCGAGGACTAAGAGCTTTCATTGTGGACATGGGAGTAGTTGTGCCATTCTGTAAACATGTTCAGTTCATTTGACACCGCCAAATTGAAGCAACAGACCTGGCTGCGCTTCTTAGACTTCTTCATTGTTTTTGTCGGCAGCATCTCAGCCAGCTCCCGATTTGACACCACCTCCTCCGCCTTGTCGCCATCATCATCCTTACCATCCTCCATCTCCTCATCATCGTCCTCTCTGAAGACAGCACGAAGAGGCTGCCATCACCACCAATCTCATCCACTACTAGATCTCCAACCAGGACAGTGTAGAAGTGAACAGCGACCACACATAATGAAGCCTTCTGGGTCTTTACGAGATATGAGGAAATACCATAATTTTTCTCGCTTTTGCATAATCCGTCCCAGAGAACCTTGAGGCTCCGGAGACCGTGTCGAAAACCAGATTCAGACGAAGACTGAGGACGGTATCCAGAGAACGAACGATGAAATGGGCAGTCATTGTCTTCATCCTTGCAGGAGAGCATTGCCTTGAGGTTCTCACAAGTCTTATAAAGCCAAGATGTAGCCCAATACAGAGATCAGTTAAAATTGAAGAGAGAGTTAGAGAGGAACAATGTACGTAGTCCTTATCTCGTCGTACAGTTGTGGCAGACGACATCAACACTTCAAGCTGCTCGTAACCAGGAATAGTCAAGTCCCTGGCACAAACAAAGTCAACACCACACATCATGTTGAAAGATGAAAGGACTGGCATACACTTCTCGCTCCCGCTTCTTTCTTTCTGCCTTGCTAAAAGCAGTCCCACCTTCATTATGCCTCTTCACCATATCCACCAGTTTGATCTGCCGAATTGACTTTGTTGATGCCATCGTGGTCAAGGAATAGCAATGTGTTGAGGGTGACGGTGGGAGGGCTGAGCACCTTTTATAGTCATTTTGGTTGGGGTTTGGTGGTGGACACATTGATACCCAGTTATCAGGTTGAAGCCAACTTGCTTTTGTGGTTGGAATATTCTCGAGCTGGGGTTACCCAGAGAATCCGAAACATCTATTCATGAGGAGGCGTGGTCACGGTCGCGACTGGCATCCGATTATACAACAAGCGTAAGCACGCATGGAGACGGGTCTGTTTGGGGTGGACCTACCGTGCGTCTTGCCGTCCGTGCACAGGACGGGCGGGTAGGAGCTGGTTGATTCTGGTTCAACGTAAGTCAAAATTGGCGGGTATCCCACACGGGTGCCAAACCCGTGACGTACCGTTGTGCATCCCTATTGTTTGGCGAGGATCCTTTACATCTGCCTTGACAGTTTCTGCATCCACCGTCTTCTCCTCGTCTGGCTTGTCCCAGTTAGGCATCAACTCTGTCCTCATCGTCAGTTTGCCTAACACACATGTCTCAACTGTTATAAATTAATTTTGCATCTTTGAATGTACTTTGTTTACTTGGAGATATATGGTAAATATGAGCCAGAGCAGTCTAAGGAAGCAAGGATTTCAATGGATAAGTGATTTAAGATGTGTCTGTTAGGGCAAACACTATGTGCAGTCGCCGATGGGCGATGCGTCCGTAGTGGAGGTAAACCTAAGTGAATAGTATGGCATGAGAAGACTAACCTGTAGTGGAGGTAAACCTAAGAGAATACACTAAGGTCACCACCACTACATCTCAATGTATATATACATATGTAAAGGCACTGCCATAAACTGTAACGTATGTTGTTTCTTGAAACACGTAAGATATCTAGATCATGAAGCAACAAAGGGAATACTCGGAAATAAGATATACTGAGTAGTACTAATGAGAAAGCATAATAAGGCGAAAATGGAGACGGTGCAGACCAGCGAAATGTATAATGTTTGCTGAGCGGCGATGCGTGTGAGAAAGGGGAAAGCGGCAGACAGTGCGGGCATGAGCAAAGCGACGTAAAAACCATGATGATGTTCACCAAAAAACTGATGAAGGGACCTGCTGGTGCTGGGGGATTATGAAAAGTTCAGTAGATCTGATGGGATCATTCAGTTTCGTTTTCCCAGGTTGACAATGGTTGGTAGCATTAGGGTCACGCGGTCGAGCGGTGCAGACCCCAAGAAGTCACCACTTTTCCCATTACCTGAACTCGTACTGCAATAACAATCGAGGACCCTACTTCGAATCATTATTTTCATGTAGGTCTCAAAATTACACTTGATCATCGACTGATAATGCCTTAGGGGCGACAGAAGAGCTAGAGTCAAACAGGATCAGTATCCATTGACCATGGACACTCCTCCTCCTGTGGCCGCACGAACGAACGGCGGCCAACCTCCATACCTCCTTGGCTGGATACTTGACGACGACCTCCTGCTCAAGATGGGTGCCAATCATATTGACCTGGTTGATCTAGCTATCAAGTGGCGCAAAGCGAATATGTAAGTTCTACAGAGTTTCGCTTGAAGGTTATGGAACAGATTGTAGGGAAGAACCTTTCAATTATTGGTATTGCCAGCGAAATGGCCACCAGAAAGTCATTTTGCAGATCGGAAACAGCTCGACGCAAGAATCTCTTGACCTCGCTTCGACACCCGATTATATCGACAGAGCAAAGAATGTGTATGGTATTGACATTGCACCTGCATGGTATCGACGTGAGAGGGACGCGCTCCTCATCTTCTAGTTGTTTGTGTGGCGTGATTGCTCAGTCATATCGCTGGTTTCTACGCGAAATCTCCGTTCTTCAATCACACATTGCGGTTGGCATTACCCTAGTGCCTTTAAACAGATCAAAAGTTGCCTATTAGTTGCACTCATTAGGACAAACACAAGCATACGAGGCCAAATTGGTGGGTTAGGGATGGTTATGAGCTTCAATTCGTGAAAATTTACTGCCGAGAGGCAGACCAAGAACCTCTTTCAGTCCAAAACCAAGCAAAGGAAGGGAAAAGATGCGACGAATTTCGGAGCACATCCATAGATCACGATGGGCAAAAGGGGTGAGGAAGAAGGAAGAAGGGTTAAAGAATGATGAGATTGCGAGGCGCAAACCAAGTTGGATGGCGGCCACGATCGACTAGAAAGCGCGGGAGATATTGTTCCACCAACCAAACGAGTTCATTCAAAACTATTTTACACTTTTGGGCTAGTGTTAACGTTGACCAACTCCAACTCCTTGTGCGATAGGTCTGCTATAATGGTAGGAAGGGTTACAGATGAAGTCAGACCCGGAGACAAGACGGAAGGGTCAAGCAGGCGAGTTAAAGGCGAGAGAGCGCCGTGACTGCCCAGCCCGCTGGATCTCTCCCTCAGTGTCCCTCAGCTCCAAACTCACTTACTGACCATCGGGAACACAGGAGGTGTCCTCTCGCCCTTGATTCCCCTTGCCACCCGCGCTGTCCTTCCTCCGCCCATTGTCCTAGCATGACCGTACGCACCCTCGCGCCTCTTTCACAACATGGTCGTTCCGAGCGAGACGAGTGCGAGAATGAGTTAAAGAAATAAACAAGGGCAGTAACGCTGTCGGAGGACAACCCACATTCTCCAGCCTTGTTTACGTCCTGTCCCACCCTCTCACCCAACCTCTCATAATCCGTTGCACTTTCCACCAATGGCTTCCACCTTCCCTCCCCTCAAATCCATCAGAAATCGACAAGGCGGCGCGACAGGAATATTTTAAAACGAAACAGGAGAGCAGAGTGGACAAGAAGATGGGGAACAAATCGGACACCTCCCTTCTCCTCGTGCTCGTCATTGCCCTTGTCCGTGTCTATTCGCGCTCCTTTGCTATCTTGCCTCGCCTCTCCCCGTTCTTGACCAACACTTGACCACCAGCTTTCGCGTTAACCCACAGAGTAACGTCGTGGATCTTATTTCTTATTCGTCGAAATCAGTGATGGAGAAAACGATCGCTGCTTTTCAATTTGGGAACGCCCCAGGCGTTGTATTTCCGTGAGGTTGTGAGGTTTGAGAATTTGAGCTGCCATGCTGACGCTGATAATTTAGTCAGAGAAAAGCAAAGTACTGGAGGTGAGACTGACTCACAATCGGAGTGGAGACACGGCAGAACCTCTGTAATAATGTGCAATGTGCAGGTGAGACATCCTGTTGAGTTGTCCAATAAACGCTGAGGGGATCACATGGAGCAAACTCCAATACCAAACGAGGGTCTTGGGGGGTCTTGGGGGGGGGGGGAGCAGCATGATGATCGCTCTCATGAAGGCTCCAGGGAAACCGATGAAGCTGCGGGAGTGGGAATAGGTCGTCTGATAGACTTAATAGCAGAGTCCGAGACGACCGTTGACTCCTAAACTGAACTTGTCATTAAGAATTACGATGAGAGTAGGAATTTGTTGCACTATGATCCTTCCTTCCCACTTAAATCGACAAATATCATGTAGAACAGACTAGTTCAATAATAAAACGAGCTGTTTGCGACAGGGCAAGGTTTTGATCAGATACGTGCATGAGGACAACATTATTCATTTCAGAACTCCACAGCGATGTGGATGATCTCTCCTGCTTCTCCCCGTTTCATCGCTTCCCCTTCTTTTGCTTTGGTGTCACGACTTTGAAATTGGCATTAACGTTCCACTCCTGACTATTCTTTCTCGGTACGCCCTTCAGAGCGTCAGCCATTGTTCCCACTGTCTTCCCATTGGCGGCATTACCAGCAATAGAACTAGCTTTCGGGATCCTCGCGAGCGCGTCAGCCTTCCTTTTGGTAACAAAATCATTGGCAAATCTCCTTCCATCTAATGTCGTTGAGTTCTCGTAGACACTGTCCGAAATAATTTCCAAGTGGTAAGATGCAGGTTCTAGAGGGAAATCGAGCAGCATTTGAATGAAGTCGTCCACTGGAGAATCAAATCAACAACCATCGCGGTTGTAGGGGAGTTGTAGGGAGTACAAACCATTAACAGTCAAACCTCTCAATGCTTCTCTGCACCATTTCAGAAACTCGGGAGAAGGTGATGGCGTTTGCTCCCCGCTCAAAGCTGGGGTGGAAACTGGTGTGGCTTTCTTCGTCACGGAAGGCGAACTAGAGGTAGAGGAAGGTGTAGTTGGCTTGAGCGGCGCCTTCGTTGAAAGTTTCGGCCCTATACCGGGGATCACACGGTTTGGAGGGGTTTGGTTTGGAGCAGCTGAAGCATTAGTTGTTGGAGGAACTGGACCAGTCGGTTTGGCAGGTGGCGTTTTCGCGCCGACAACTGTCCAAGAAGCATTTGCAACCTGAAATCATCGATATGAGCACAACCACATGCAGATGTGAGTGGAAAGAATGACTAGCCTTTTGGGCAGCCGTGGCTGCACTAGAAGCATAAGCACGCTGAGGCGGATTAAGTTGATTTGCGGTAGCCGCAGCCTGAGCCTGCTGAGCAGCTATCCTCTTTTTCCTCGTTTCTTCTTCCTGCTGGATTTCCATCAGACTCTTCGTCCGGTGTGGTCCAGAACCCGTCGGCTTGACCCAGCCCGCACCTCCTTTCGCATCACCACCTGACCCCCAGGTGCTCGATAACGGTAAGGACTCCGCTTCCTTTGCTAATGCAGCACGTTCAGCAGCCAACTGCTCCGCGTGCGCGTGCGCTTGAGACTGTAGCACCTGAGCCTGCCTCTCCGCTGCTTTGCGCGCTTCGGCTACCTTCGATTCAGCTTCCTGAATTTGTTTTAACGAAGGAGCGGTTCGGTCTTCCTCCTTTACCCATGGCGCAGGTTTAGGAATGGATGCAGCTAGTGCGGCTCGAGGTTGTTCGTGGAAAAAGGTAGTGCCTGAAGACTGGGCGATGCTGGAAGATTTGACTGCTTGGAACTGGGCTGGAGTGACGACGGATACCTTTCCAGACGTAACTTGTGACGGTACAAGCTCAGGAATTGGGTCTGATGGTGGTGGCGGGTCCACAACTGGCTTTGAGTGTGGCTTCACGACCACAGATTGCCACGGTCCTGATTCCTCTTCTGCTTCAAGGCGGCGCATCGGAGCTGTGGACACTAGTCGAATCTCTTCTCTGGTCAGCGAGGGTTGCGCAACGGTGACGTCTGCTTGCTGTGGTGCAGGAGCACGTATCTGAGAGGGCATGATGGACTCGTCTTCCTGGGCGAAATGGTGGCGCTAAGATTGGAGTGACTGTTCAAATGCGACGGGGGAAGAGTTAAGCTCATGTAAACTAGGGAATGGGGACTCGTGAATTACATCTGTACCAGTGCCAGCAAGAGGTGCAAGGCCCACACTCCCCTCTCTTTGATTCCGCTGCAAGTGAGGCAGGGGACCCAGAGGATCGAAACTCCCGTGAGCGGGAAGTACCTGGGACCACGGTCCAGGTGGGCTCGTCATAGGTGGTGTGGATTGTTTTTGGGCCGTTAAACCCCATTCGGGGGGAAGGGCAGCAGGGGAGTGTTGAGGGAATCGATCAAATAACCCTGGCGACGTGGGACCCGTCACACCTTGCGAGTGTGTGGGATGAGAAACATGGGTTGAAGGGGATGTAGAAGCGAAAGAGTCGTTCATGGGAAGGCGAAATTGCTGATGTTGCTGAGCATATTCGCGAAGAAGATTCTGGCGTTCTCGCTCGCGCTCCTGTTGAACTGACGCGACGCCAAGGGCAGCGAGGAGATCGGCCTGCTGCCTCGAAGCGACAGATTGCTGCTGGGTCCCATATACTCCCGCTCCATTTAACCTCTGTTGCGCTTGGGCCGCCAAAAGCGACATCTCCAGTTCCTGTACATCCCGCCATCCGCTTGACAGGCCCACACTTCCCCTCCTTATCGGCTCCAATCCTCCAGATCCCATCCATGGGTCTCCTTGCTGAAGCTCAGGAGAGAATGATTCCCTGCCGGGCAAGGGGATAGACATACTACGGCCAGGGGGAGATGTCGCCTGCTGCAGAAGAGCTTGGATCTCCTTTTGCTGTTGCTGTTGCACTTGCTGGGGTATCCCAAACGCGTCGTAACCGGCAAAGATAGAGGCAGATTGTTGTTGCCGTTGTTGCAACTGCTCTAACAAAAGATTTGACTGCCAATCCAACTCCGCTCCTCCTCGTCCTTCCATAACATTTCCACTGCGAGGCATCTCATAAACCCCCTCTGCTACTCGCACTCCTCCTCTTCTAGTCATCGAAACTCCTTGGTCGAGCAATAGATCGCTACCTCGTCTCTCCCCTCCAACTCGCAAAGCTGCGCGCACATCCTCAATGGGAGCATTGTGCATCAGCATCATTTCTCGCCTAGCCCAGAAGTCCTCATCTGACGACCCGATCTGAATCGGCGGCACCTGCTTGAAAAACGGTTCTTCGTCGATTCCCACCCTCGCAATAAAGTCCACAAGCCGCACAAAATCTGAATCTTCTCCCAGTCTCTTCACCAGCAAATCGTCCGGAAAGTAAGAGCGCGAATACCAATCCTGCATCTGCGTTGCACTGAATGGTCCTTGCACTTGGCCCTTGGGATCGCGATACTGCCATTTCGCATTCATAGGATTCTGGGAATGGGGCTCTTGGGGAGGATGAGCATGTTGAAAGCCGGGTGGAGCTTTGAGTTGAGAATGGGAGGGACCAAGCAGATCGCTCGATCTCCTGCTAGTACTCGGGATCGGTTTCTCTAGAACCTGATTGTGCCCCAGGAGTCGATCCATCTCTGCCACCTCATCCGCTTCATTCAGCGATAAATTTCGGACGTCAGTTAGGAGGGCATGCTTAGAAAGGTCCAAATCGGGTTCGGGGACAGAGGAAAGGAAGGTCGAGGCTTGGAATGTCGGCTGCTGTTGACCAGATAAGGCATCGGGTTGCGGGGCTGGAAGGTACGAAGTAGAGAGCAGAGGGTCGGAGAATGGGGAGAATTGTTGTCGCGATTGGCTGGAAAGGGGAGGAGAAAAGGTAGAGGTGGGGAGAGTGGTGGAGAGCAGAGGATCGGCTACTGGGGAGATAGCAGGCAGCTCAAGGTCTTCTTTCGCTGGTGCTTCTTTGACACCTCTAGTTTCCTGTTGTTCATCTGGCGGCTTCGCTTGAACCGTCAACTCCTCTTGCTTATTCGTCGGCAAATCGTCCACCTGCTCTTCCCAGCTATTAGGTGGTTCGTCCTCAGTCCCTTTCTCATCGCCAGTCTTCTTAGCGTGTCCATTAGCCCTCTCCTTTTCTTCTCCTTTCACCTCCGGAGCTAACAAACCCAACCCTTCCCTATCAGCCTCTCCCACCGTTCTTCTCCTCCACATCGCAGGTCCCCATGCAGGCCCACTTCCTTCTTTTGCCTTCTGACTCCACTTGTTATCTACTCCCTCCTTCAAATTAGTGGCGTTTGCGGTAGGAGATGTGGGACTCTCGTCCAGAATAGATTCGCGAATGTTGAAGGATGAGGAGGTCTTGCGGTTCAGGGAAGGAGGAGGTATCGTGCCAACGCCTGAGGCGGATGGCGTGCGTCGAGGGAAGCGGGAGGATATTGTATCTTGAAGGTCGCCATTAATTCTAACCTAACAAAGAGGGAGGAGTGTAACTAACCACCACCAGCACTCTCCGATCCTCCTCTCCTCCTCCCTAAACTGAGACTTCCTACCTCCGTCCCCGTGCCGTTCCCTCCCACACCCGCTAACACTCCTCCCACAAATCCGACGCCGCTCATCCCTCCACTTTCACGCCTTCTTATTCCGATTCCAACGCCGCGCTCACGTCGATCGCCTTTGCCGGAAGGAGGGGAAATAGGAAGGGAGGGCAAGGAAGAAAGGGAGGGGAGTATCGAAGATGTGGAAGCGCTGGAGGGCATTGTCGGTCGACGCTCAGGGGTTAGGCAGGTAGAATACGTCTGGGTCCCAACGTTGTCAGTATGAGAGACAGTAATTTAGGCGTCCCAGAGTCTCAGGACTGTATCTTCTGATCTAAAGACACCACACGATCCATACGATCATGTGGGAACCTAAGTTGTTCGCTCTTCTACCCTCTCGCTACATAACCACATCCAGTTGAAACGCTACACTGTAGACTGCAATTGGGAGATACGTAAGAGTTGCCATTCGAGGACAGAGAGCGAAGTTCTCGCGTATTCAAGCAAGACGCTGACCTTGCCACCCGTCAACAGGGTCTGACGAGGAAACGACTCGCTCGACACTCTCGAATAATATGTTCGTTTGGACAGTTTTTCCCACAAGATCTCGCCCTCATCATGCCGCAAGGAATCAAAAGCTCACCTCTCCCTCTGGCTCATTGATTCCGATAGGTTCACCCACTCCCTCCCTCCTAACCCCAGTCACCTTCCCCTCTTCCTCGTCCTTCGCCGCCTCCTCGAAGTCTACGGGACACCCAGACCCATAGACGCGTTCGTTGGAGAAGAGAGAAAGTATTTGGGCACGTGGGTAGTGGAAGGGCTTGGAAAGCGGTGGAGGGGTTGAGGAGGGGGATGGGGAGAGTACGGCGGAAAATGACAAAGTAGACATTTCGTGTGCTCTCGGTTTACGCTGTTGTTTCTTTGCTGTGAACCTCTCAAAAGGCGCGTTATGCTGTTGGCAAGCTGGCTGACTGTCGAAGATGCTCGTTGATCTGAAGAAAAATCCCCGCCTCGTGCGGCAAGTACCTTTGTTGGAGCCGAAGAGAACCTTATCCACTTCCTTCAACGTTACACTCCAAGGAGTTGAACTTTGAGAAATCCTTCAAGCTTAGAGGACACAGAAGCGTATTGTTTTGAGGAGATACAAGTGGGTCAGTTAAATGGATAAATTATGCAAGGATAGCAGCGTCGAGTCCTCTTCAACTCACTTCCTCCGACCAGGACAAGTCAAGAAGTTCAGTGGAACTCGCATGACCCAAAGGACACTTGACTCGGACCAGGAAGAGCATGCAACGCGAGATGTCGGAGTCCAATACTATGTCTTGTAAGGGAACGATGCACATTCTAATTTCTGCCGTCAGAAGTATATGGAGCTGTTAGCACTATCCACCTTCTTTATGCAGTGATTGTGCTGACCGTTCTATAATATTGCCGATATTACACAGTGACGGCGGTGCAGATGCAGAAATAACGAGAAGGCCCAGGAAGGCGTTGGAAAACAACTTCAAAGTACTAAAGAATACAGAATTTGTATTGCCCCGGCCGTTGTTCCGGGTTAGAAAAAATGAACTGTTTCATCAAGTTTCATGGAATGAAAAATAAAATATTGATTGTCCTCTACGAGCAATAAAGTCGACCTCTCCCACTCAAAAGTTGACTCAAGGTATACAACGATGTGGCTCACACTGCTGCTAGCTGCCCTTCTCATCCTCTCCACCGCCATCTACCGCCGGTTCACCTCAGCCAACTTCACTGACCAGATACCTTACGCCTACTCTCCATCCTCCCCTTCGCACTCCTTCCTCGCCCGCCTCAAAGCCGCACAAGAGTACAGCACCGACCCTGTTCCGTTCCTCCAGGCCCAAAGGGCACGTCTCGGAGACGTCTTCTGCGTCGATTTGATAGCCACGAGAATCGTCTTCTTCGCGGGAGAGAAATGGACAGAAAGGGTGTTAAGAGCAGATGAGGGCTCCTTGAGCTTCGACGAGATGATCAGGCTCATGGTCGGTGGTGAAATTGGGAAAGGTGATTATTCCATTATTACCTCAACGCAAAGCATCCTAATCTATGAATGTGGAGCTCTGGATGTTCGTGCCTTCTGCGATCCGCTCCCAAAAATCATTCGTAACGGCCTCCTTTCCTCCACCCGAATCCAAGACACCCTCTCACACTCTTCACCCGACCTCCAGTCCAACCTTTCCGCATGGGCCAACGCATCTGCAATTCCACTTTTCTCCTCTCTCAACCGTGTAATCGGCCACATCTTCATCCGCTTCTTCCTAGGATCTTCCTTCGCCTCAGAGCACGGAGATGAGGCGCTCTCCTACGTGAGAGAGTTGGTGGATGCGCTCCAGTCTCCTGTCTTCGTCGCTTGCCCTCAGATCCTGCGACCATTCACCCCTCCTGGTCGTAGGCTCCAGAAAGCGCTAGACGGGATGCGCGCGCTTGTCAAGGAGCAGATTGCGGATTATTACGATGGTAAAGGGGAGGGAAAAGAGAAGGAGGAAAGAACGGATTATTTCTGGTACATCGTCCAGATGTACGACAGGGAAGTCGCCGATGAGAACTTTGGAGCTCACTTCATCACCATGATCTTCGGAGCGATGGCCAACTTACCTCTGACCGTGTTCTGGTTGATGATACATCTCTCTCAAAACTCCAACGACCTCGAGAAGCTTCGACTGGAGCTGTTGGCTGTGGAGCAGGAAGAGCAGGAAAAAACGCCTTTTCTGGACGCTTGTTTAAGAGAAATAGGAAGGATGTACGCGAACCTACAACTAGCTCGACTCTCGTCAGGCTCCAGCACTACGAACTTCTTCAACTACCATCTGCCTCCAAACACAATGGTCGCCTGTTCTCCACTCCTAACTCATTACGATCCCAACCTCTTCGACTCACCAAAAACCTTCAACCCCTCCCGTCACATCGCTTCCACCCAGAACGGAACTTCCAGCCTACAAAAATCGGCTATTATCCAATTCTCACTCGGACCTCACGCTTGTCCCGGAGAGAAATTGGCGAAGGCGGTCTTGAAGGAGGCGATGACGCAGTTGCTGAAATACGAATGGACCCTGGTAGAAGTTGAGGGCCGTGGAGCAATTGTAGGACGGGATGGAATCGACGTGAAAGCGGAGTGGGTAAGGAGGAACCTGGGTACTCCTGAGCCTACTGAGGATGTTGTTGTGCAAGTGAGCCGGAAGGAGTAATATTATTGTTTCGATGTTTGACATGATTGACCTACTTCTTCGAACTTCATCATATCCCAACCTTCATTAATTGGTTGTCTTATTGATTCCTAATTGTGCTTCGTAATTATTCATTTTCAGTGTCGTGACGGCATGGAGCTGACGAGAAGTTGTTTCCTTGCCCCATCAAATTACCTTACCATCAACAGCTCACATAGTTTGAGACGGTACGCTTTGGTAGATCTGGCGACAACGTAGTGACAACATTAACTGAGAGTATTAATCCAGTGTCTATAAACAAGGAATCCAGCGAACATCGAATCTATGCCCTCCCAAACCAAGCTCAACAACCCAACATCACGCTCCATGGCCGTGCCCTCCCCACATCCAACTCAAGAAGAGAGGCAAGATCATCCCGACGAGAGTCGCGAGCCACTTTTTGTCCTTCAACCCCTCATCCTCCTCCACATCATGTCCCCCTTTCAGATGGCTCGTGCTGACGAAAAGAAACGTTCCTCCGCTGTACAACAGTGCGACGCCCGTCCACCATCCGAGATCTGATCCATTGAGTCCATCATCGTCCTCCAAGCTACCGAGCAATCCGACAATCATGTACGTGACGATGGCCCCTAGCGGCGCCGCGGCAGAGAAGAGGAAGAGGACTTTGCGTACATCCTGGTGCGAAAGAGGGTTAGGAGGAGCGAGGAGGATGGATGCCAGACCGAGGGAGGCGGGGAGCTTGTGGATCATGATGGCGAAGAAGACGGTTAGGGACAGTGAGGATGACACTCCGGATGAAGCGGCCGATGAGGCGCCTAGGGATACTCCGTCAGCGAGGGAGTGAACGAGCAGGCCGATTATTGTGGACAAATGGTTGGACGGCGAGCTCGTTATTGTCGCCCGCCTTTGAGAAAAGAGCGGTGTGCTGGAATCCCGTCTTGTTGCAGGACTGTTACCGCGATTCGAGTAACGCGCGACCAAAGGCGGTGGCTTGTGAGGGCGCTTGATTTGGGATGGTTTCGAGGCAGGAGACACCGTCAATAATTCATTGTCATGCTCCAAGACCTTCCGTGGAGGCTCTGTGAATTCATCTTGATCGAAAAGGTCGCTGTGGTCGTCGGAGTCGCACATGTTCAGACAGGTTTCGTCCGCAAGTGTTCGCTCATCCTCTTCAAGTTCCGAATGTGTATTCAGGTAGCGATGTGAGTGGTGGGTAGGAAGGAATGGAGACGTGTATTTTGATGTAATGTAAGTTTGCAGCCGTTCAATGAGGAACCTGCAACGATCCTGTCAACTGCTATGTCTGTTTTGAAATCCAGGGTAACAAAAAACAGACGGAATACGCTGCTCTCACAAGAGGCAAGAGAGAAGAGTGTTTTCATAATAATCTCCAACAATATCATAGGAGGGTTCTGCTTATTATATGCTTCCATATGGACTCGAGAAGGAGGGAGTGCTTCATTACTGTTACTTTCTATGACAACCCCCTGGACGAGTAAAATATAAAGAGTAGCACATCGTTCCTTGCTTCCTCAGTGTACTTAGAGCAGGTTCTAAGTAGCGAGCTTCCCTATACTCACGTGAAACCTCCACCGACGGTCACTTCATCTTGCCTTAGAGGCGAGGCCAGCACAGAGCGAAAGAACGTCAAGAAAAGAAAAGTTCTTCAAAATGCAGACTCTTTCTGTCACTCTCAAAAGGACAATGGCTGATGCTGATTGGCGCTTTACACGTTGTTTGGAAAATATGAAGAAAGGGATTTGAATTCACGTCTGGCGCGTTCTCAAAATATGCAGACACGAGACTGATCATCTTGCACACGTCCCTCTCCATGGACTGAGTTTATGATACATGTTGGCACTCGCCTACTCGACGGCCAACATGGATTGAAATTGAACTGGGACTGCGGAGCGCATGAGCTCTCGGCTTCAAGCGTAGTACATCGAAAGGAAAGAGTGATGCACGATCCCCATGCGTGGCATTTCCATCATTAGCAGAGCTATCCTCTACCAGTGGGATACTCGCATACATTTAAGGTACTCATCGCAAACCAAAACACAACCGCCTCATGCCAGTTGATTTAAGGAAGTGAGGAAGAGAAAGACACTCACATGCTGAGGAAACCTCCGACGATGGCCACAGCCACTGTCCTCCCTACATCTCCCTTCCCTTCTTGGTCCACATTCTTATGATGTTCGTGTCCCAGCTCCTGGTCTCCTTCTCCTCCTAACAAGCTCTCTATGCCTTCGGGGATAACGACGCCAAGCGCTGCGCCTGTCAGCAATCCCTGCCATCACTACGTCAGAATACACTCTCCGATACAATAGATGGCAAATATGGAATACATACGGCGCCGAGTGAGGAAAGGAGGGACAGGAAAGGAGACTGGGGCGAGAGCGGGAGATGGAGGGGAGAGGTGCCGACGAGGAAAGTGGAGAAGAAGAGGGCGGTGAG
The DNA here is from genome assembly GCA_021432655.1 of Atractiella rhizophila. NCBI lineage: Eukaryota > Fungi > Basidiomycota > Atractiellomycetes > Atractiellales > Hoehnelomycetaceae > Atractiella > Atractiella rhizophila. Next base: position 15,292 of record MU271587.1, read on the forward strand.
GAGGAGCAGGAAGGACGACATTTTGATAATATGGGGATATGTGATCTATGAGAGTAGTCACATCGACACAGGAATATCGAAAGCTGCCAGAAGGACCAGTCCGCAAGTCGGCGATGATGAGTGTTGATGACATGCCAACGACAGGTCAACTCGTGTAAGACGCACGAGCAAGAATGGTGTGGTTGAACCAAACGGCGCAGTGGGAGTGCTGCTCTGCGGCTTGCCCACCAAACCAAAAATGTGACTTTGTCTGATTCTGCGTATACTTTTGGGTGGTGAAAGTGGTCAAGATTACGTAAAGTCATTTCCTCTCCTTCTCCTGCTTACTTACTGACAACCCGAACGGCAGGAGCGGTCATGCTCCTCTCTTTAATCACTTCTATGCCCTATCTAACGCCGTGAAGCCTGTGCGCTTCAGCGGACTTCAAATGCACTGGCTGACGTCTAGCTGTCCCCACTTGAAAGACGTCAAGCGGGAATAAAAACAGCCATCTCTTGCTCAGTCCTTGCCCTCGCTTACTCAAGCACCAAAGACGTGTTACATTATACTTGAAGGTAGTCTGCGAAAAGATGAGTGAACAAATTGGATTCATCGGTAGGTCCTCTTAGTCTTTCATGTGAGTGACAGAGGAAGCATTTTGTGAGTGGAGACAATCGAAAGGTTGAGGACGGAGCAACAGCTCCAATATCTTATCATTAGATGATTCACGTAGCACATGCGATCAGATCTCCCCACTCATGATTCTTCTCTCACATATAACTGCTTGTCTGCGAAACAGGATTAGGAAACATCGGTTTCTACATCGCCGCCAATCTCTCCCGCTCCCTCTCCACAACTGGCCACCCACCTCTCAAAGTGTACACGCGCAGCGAACCCAAACGGACCTCTTTTGTGTCTGAACATTCTCACTCCGTCGCTGTCTCCAGTGTAGAAGAGATCGGTAACACCTGCGACATCGTCATCACCTCCCTCGCCAACGACGCCGCTGCCAAAGAGGTGTATGAAGCCTTACTTACGGGCAGCAAGGAGCGGAGGGAGAAGGGTGATCGGGGAAAGATCATATTCGTCGACACATCCACTCTGTTCCCCACTTTGGTCGGGGAACTCGAAAAGAAAGCTTCAGAAGTCGAACATCGTTATTTCCTCTCCTGTCCAGTCTTTGGCCCTCCACCACTCGCCAAGGACGCAAAGCTCATCCTCGTCCTCTCCGGTGATGCAAGCGCAAGGAGGAAGATTAAAGATTTGTTGGTTCCAGCTTGTGCCAGGAAGGTGATCGACGTGGGAGAGGACGTCGAGAAAGGTACTCTTCTCCTCCCCCCTTTCCTTCCCATGTACTGGTTTGACGATGAAGCGCTAGGCGCGAGTCTAAAGTTAGTCGGGAACTCCTTGATCCTTGGAGTGGTGGAGATGCTCGCTGAATGTCTGCTCCCCTCTTCTCCTTAAATAGTGTAATGGACCTGACGATGATGCAGCCTTCACCCTCGCGGATCGCACCGGAGTCGGAGCGGAGAACATTTATGAGTTCATCCAGGTCTGCTTTTATCAACATTTTTCTTCTTAGCGTATGTTCTGACTTGTTGCGTTGGCGCACTGTAGGAGTTCCTTCCAACACCATCGTTCCTAGGGTACGGTGCGAAGATGCTCAAAGACGACTATCCTGCAGGTGCTGGTTTCTCCGTAGCTGGAGGAATGAAAGATGCAGAACACATCCTTGCTCTTGCAGCGAAGCACAACAATCCCATGCCAGTCGTCAATGCCGTTCGTCTTCAAATTCAGAATTCAAACACGCCAGATGCTGATGCTAGATGGCAGGCATATCACCACCTCCAGACCGCCAGGCAGCTCACTGGATCCAAAGCAAACGAATTCGATTGGTCCTTCCTGGTCGCTGGGCAGAGGGCTACAGCAGGCGTGGACCCATTCAAGTGCGTCTATCTCCTGTGCACTTCAGACCGATATGTGTCTCATGTTCACGCAGGAGAGAAGTCTTCAAGGGAGCGGAAAGGGTTACTACGGAGTCGGCTGGAGAGTCTTCCAAGCAGTAAGAAGTGCTGTCGGGTATCTGTGGTATGTGGACGCCTCCGAACGGGAGGGTACAAAGAGTACCATTCAAGTGTGTATCACGGGTATGGTCGAATAAATGCAAACTTTGATTGGTTTTTGCATTCCGTGAGGGGTTCGCCCAATAGATGGGCATTCATGGATGTTTTCCGACTAAAGATGTGCAACAAAAGGATGTGTAGAAACAGTCTACCCAGGACTAACCAAGGAGACAAACACGCAGGACAACATCATCCTTAATGTGGAATTACACCTGTGCGAACACCATTGTTCAATGATCTTTCAGGCGAAATCGACTCGGACTGGTCAGACCGCCGGTAGGGTCCATGAAATGCCTGATAAAATGTTTTTAGTACTCAGAGGTTTCACACTCGCATCCTCCCACACTGTTCCCCCGGTTGTTCATGGCGTGTTTGTGGCGACTATAGCTACTGTATCGGTGCGTATCCAAGAACGCATTGCGTGGATCAAGGACTTGTTGCAGACTTATGGACAAGTCCGAAGTCCCAGCCAAGCTGATCCTCCCTCCCTAACCGAAGCGAAGGGGGAGATATAAAGAGGGATGGGGCTTAGTAACTTGTTCTCTACATCTAACCGCTACTCCCGGACTCTCGAACCACTTATAGGTTGACTACGATGAAGACTACACTCATTTCTGCCATCGCGCTCCTCGCCACTCTGTCTTCCGCCTCCTCGCTCAGAAGCGCAGAAAAGCAGAGATCAGCGAAGCGTGGTAGGATTTCTGCTCCCTCACCCAGACGAGTGGCTGATGCAGACCTTGTCAAGCTATTGCATCTGGAACAGTTGGCTGTCTCCAGGCTGTTTTTGAAGACGGAACTACTAAATGGATCAAAGATGAAGAGAACAACTTCCCTGCTCTCGAAGGGAGTGAGAAAGATGCGTCAGGTGTCTTCCTTCAAGTCAAACCTACCGCTCAAGGGGGCAACATCAACAGGTAAGGACTTTCTCTACGAAAATGGTATATTGATACGTTTGAGATAAAGTGTAACCGTCGAAGTAACCTCTTCTCTCTCGAAAGGCCTTTTCCTCACCTTTTCCGGTGATTACGACGGTGTTTACGCCGGTGAGTTTTGTCACTTTTCAAGAAAGAAACCTTGCTGACCCATTACACTGGTAGACACCTACGAGACCAAATGGTCCTTCGACGCTGAAAGCGGGCACTTGAGCGCAGGTTCTAGCTTTGCCTTTTACGGATGCGAGACTGGTACGCTCGTGAGCATCGATAGAGTCAACTTCCCAGATGATCAGCCTGGAGAGGGATGCAAGCCCATCACTTTTACTTTTGTCCCCAAGTAAAGCAACCTGGCATGGCTTTGGTAATACAATGAACCTTTCTGGACATTCTCTGAATGGAAACTCGGCCACAAATCGACTCGTCACGGCAGGTCACGGGACAACATGTTGAAGATTGTGCACTTAAACATCACTCTCTTCTACAGTCTACAGCCACAACGGAGATCGTTCACTGGTTTAAAGAGTGGGAAATCATGGTGTCTCTACCTCCTGAAATCATCTCGGATTTTCTCGACGAACTTGTTCAATTGCAGAGAAGTCAATTGATGGAACAAAGGGTTACACAGAGTACCACGAAGTGATGAAAATGAATGCTCAAATAATTTCCCTGTCGCTCATGTGAGTCGCCGCATCAAAATGCTCTCAAACGTTTTCGTTTTTGACTGTTGGCACAGTTCTCGCGCCTGGACGGCTGAAGTGAGGAAGCGATGCTTTAGGACCATCCATTTGCATTGTGGTGCTTCCCTCCCTTCTACTGATAAACAATACGCCCATGAGTGGCTGGACTCGATGAATTTCACTTCCCTTCGACGATTTCCTCGGTGGTTGCTTTTATTGCTGCGCTCCCAGCCCATCCGTGGATCCCGTTTCTGGTCATTCACATCTCCATTCACCTAACAGCGGACGGTTCAGATGACTATTGGAGCCTCGTCAAACCATCCTTAGAGCAGCTAAGAAACCTGCGAAGGATCGAGTTATACAGTTGGGATTCTAACCACATGCCGATCCCGTTTGCCTTGTTGGATTGTTTTGTCGACGTCGGTCTGCAGGTCATCCAGCTCACGAACTTGACACCATCCAACAATCTTGGCCTTTTAATCGCGTTTTTGTCTAATTGCAAACAGATTAAAACTCTCTTGTTGAATGATATTGCTTTCGAAGAACAAGTCAGCATTAACGAAACTGATTTAAGTCAACTTCAACACTTTCAATTAGCTTGGTCCAGGTTCCACTTTACTTCTAATCATGGGAGACCTGCTCTGTCCAACGTTATCGCGAAAACAAACGAGCTGCGCATCCTCAAAATATGGAGATTGTGGCTTTATGACGGGAACATAGATCATCTTTTCACGTTTAACGATGATTTCGTGCTTCCCTCCCTCACAGACCTCTCGCTATACATATGCTCTTCCGATATACCAACTGGCCGTCTGCCAGTGAACGATCTGATTGCGCGTTGTTCCAAGCTTACGTTCACTCGACGTAAAGGAGGGCACTTTTCACGGCGGATGGGACATGGAAATTATGCCACTTTTATCGCCCAAGTTAAAATCTTTAACGATGAAATTTCGACCTTCATCAGTATTTAAACCGTCGCCAGAATTGACTCTGCATAACATATTTTCTGAACACTTGGACGACTGGTTACCAGAGCTCAATACTCTGAGAGTGACGGTTGTAGAGTCTACTCTGTTCCAACAACATTGGTTGAATGCTTGCGCTGGGATCGAAATGAAAATTCAACACAGGAGGGATTGGGTTGGTCTGTCATTCACGCCTCATTTCAGCTGGTAATTGTGTAAGTTGTGTGTACTCCTTCATAGGTCAGGGTAAAGGTAGCAGTTGGGCTAGATTTGGCATGGAATACATCGATGGCCTTCAACAGCGATACATGCGCTGGCAACTGGACTCAACGGAAAGGGCATGCTACAGGAGTAAGAATTATGCAATGCGCTAACATTATTTTGCAAGAGAGTAGCCGCAACTGGGTCTGCACAACAAATGTCGTCTAGTCGTCCTTTTTCCCAGCTTTCGCCTTCTTCTCCGCCTCCTTGATAGCAGCTTTATCCGTTTGAGGATCAGAAGCCGATCCTACAGCCCCGTCAGGAAGGAGGAAGGTAAGGTAAATGAGCCAACGAACCCATGAGTCCTCCCGATTTAAACGGCCTCTTCAGGTCACCAGTCGCTTCCTTTCCGAGCAGGTGAATTTGGATAATCTGCATATTTGTTATAACTGGAAGATACAAAAGGTTAAGGGGGTACCTTAGCGTCGTAAAGACCCTTCAGAGGCATAATGGATTGGAGAAAGAGCGGTTGGGTGTACTTCATGTACAAATGCAAAAATCCCATCATGGCACATCCGAGGAGGACTTGCCTGAACCATCATTAGTATGCGGTAAGGTGGACATCAGTCAAGCTCACCGGACTCCTTCCGTCACTTTGGACAGGTCGTAATCCTTGTGCGTCGTTGTCACGAGGTTACCACCTTCAGGCTTGGAGAGGGATGGAGGCTCCACATATTTCAGGATGGTCAGATCGTTCCTTTGGCGAATCTACAAAAGAAACGGTGAGTGACGAAGGAAAGCATTGGGAAATCTGAAAGGCGGGCGGCTGAACAACTAGCGACTCCTTCGAATACACAGAGGAGATACAACTGCGGAAGCAATAACAGGACGAGAAAGTATTATGTAAAGCACAATGACGACCTCACTTTACCCCAACATGGCGGAAGTGCAGTCTGACAGGGTATAAGCACAAGACACATTCAATACAACATCCATGAGGCTTAAAGTAGACTTTGGTCTTTCAGACTCTCTTGACTCGTAAGCCTTCCCGAAGCTTTCGCGGCAGCCACCAAACGCCACATCACCCATTTATATTCAGAATGACAAAAGCCTCACCTTAAAAGCTGTATAGTAATAAACAGCAAAGCAAAGGAGCTGGCAAGTGACATATCCTATCCGTACATAATCCATGGTTTGTGGATCGTCGAAAGGAATCTTCCTTGCCACCTGCATCAAGCCGAGAGTCATAACAAGCTGAGTAACCGCTGGGCTCGCCATTTTGGTCCTTTTGGGTCGGAATGGAGGAGTGGAACTTGGATGAAGTCTCAATTAGGGAAGCGCTGAGACGAGTTGGTCGAAAAAAGACGTGGCAGTTTCGATTTCGTGACCTCGGCTCCGACAGACAACAACACATCTCAGCTTCAGCTTCTTGTTCAGAATATTCAGACCTTCAGGCTTATTCCCCCAACCAGCAATTCTAGGTAGCACTCAACCAAGATGGTAGAGCACTTGACCAGCCTCAGCCAACTTGACGGAGCGATGTCGAAGAAAGGGCTGACTGTAATCGACTTTCACGCAACGTAAGCTACCCTTCGGTTCATTGCTGTTCAAATTGTGACCTCAACGCTAACTATCGGACGTCATAGATGGTGTCGTCCATGTCATAGTAAGTAGCCCATCCACCTGAAGGCATCTTTGACACATGAAAACGCAGTGATAGCACCATTTTACGAGAAGCTAGCCTCTCAGGTCCTGACCTCTTTTAACTGCTCGACCAGAGCTAATTAGGCCGCTACATAGCACTCTGCGAACGCCACTTTCTTCAAATGTGATGTCGACGCATGTCGCGATGTCGCGAGCCGCTACCAAGTATCGGCAATGCCAACTTTCATCTTCCTCGACAAAACGGGTTCGCACTCCATTCAACCTTCATTTGCTTTGGTAAATTCTCGCTGATTTCCATTGTGATCTAGGCAAAGTACTCTCAACGGTTCGCGGAGCCGATCAACGAGTCCTAGAGTCTACATTGTCGCGTCACCTTGGTTCAACACCCAAGGGTGGCAGCGGGAACTTCCCGACTTCTGGTGGACACAGATTGGGAGGCGATGAACCAAGCTCGTCTGCGCATCCCGTGGACGGATTGCAGATGCATTTCAGGAGGATCCTAATGGCTGTTGCATTTGTTGGGCTCCTGTATTACTATCGAGGATCGGCAGGAGGGCAAGCATAATGCAAGATTTGCCTCAGTTCATCGAATTGTAGATTGCTTTAAGGTTCGTGTATGACTACACACGTTCAGATCGGGTTTCTGTCATTAACCGCTGCTTCATCTGCATACACGGCAGCCTGTGACATTTCTTCACCTTTTCAGTTCAGTACTTTGTGATAACCAGGCGGCTTTGTCGCATTGGTAGCTTCTAAATATTATTGAACCACATTGCAAGATGCAGAAAGGCATTATTGCTTCGTTCAGGTGCCGTCAATGCGGCCACAATCCACAGGCTCGAGTATGAATCAACTCTGGTCCGAGCTGTCACATTACAGCTTAAGAACCAGGGGCGTCTGCACATAGACAGGCTCATGTGTCTAGCGGTCATCAGTTTATCAGATCTCGTTGCTCAATTTAATTGTACAGCCCCTCCCTTCACTCTGCGATTCCATCCCAAGACTTGACTGACTGGAAGAGCTACGAACACAATGAACATTGCGGTTGCTGGGAGTGTTTTAAGTCTGTGACGAAGCTGATTTGAAGGGTGACAACGAAGAAGTAAAGACACCTACCTAACGGAGCCAAAGAACCAGAAACAAATAAGCTGGAATGGAATATTTTGCTTCGTAGTGGTGAAGCCGGTTCAAGAAGATCATTCTCATATTTGTATTTGGCGACAAGTCTTAACGATTTGTGTAATTTTTCCAAGTTACCATGGTTCCATAAACATGATCAGAACTAGGATCACGTAGTCCGCTCAGCTTTCATTGTCGGCAGCACTGTGCTCAATCAAGAAGTTAGGATCACAGAGCCATCCGATAGCGAGAATAAACTATTGCGGATGGGCCGAACTTGCGTATGACTGTCCAAGAAACAGCACTGTGATACAATGGGAAAGAAGTGAGAGGACGTCTATAACTTCGCATCGCACATGATTGATATGAGGATATGAGGAGACTGGAGAGATTCAAAAGCAAGAGTAGCTGCCATAGTTCGAGTTGGATTTGAGTCGCTCTTCAGAGTTTCAGCCGCTTTATTATCATCCGCTTCTGAGCGTTGCAAAACTGCTGATAGGCAGAACCCCACAGCTCGTCATTTGATCCATAAACGTTCGGCGAGTGTCATCATGTCGTTTTTGCACAGAGAATGCTCGCTCGTTAACCTTGTAGCCGCAGGAAACATGAGCAGCAGTCAAAACCTTTCATCAATTTCATTCTTTTCTTTGACGTAACGTCGCTGTACAAATTGCAAGGCTGGCACTACATGAGATGGTTCCATTCTCAAATGTCTTCCAAAATTGAGATGGTGATACTGGACTACCTCCACATTGTCTGGCCATCAAGGACACCAACTGATATATCAATGTATTATTGACATGGAGAATATTACACGTCATGAACAAGCCGGATCGAACCTCCTCTCACGCGGCTTCGCCATTCTGCCCCTAGGCGCCATACGTAGTAGCCAGGAAAAGATGCCAATGTTACAAGTATTACCATTGCTGGGAAGACAAGACCCGTAGAGCTGAGCATTTGCAAAGAGATAAGTAAAGGAAAGAAGATCCATGCCATGCATCCGAAGAAGAGCGACTGGAGGAGCTGCAGTGGGATTTCCTTCATCCCGATAATCGTAACGCGGGGAGGAACAGGATGCCCACATGTTGAACAGGTTGGAGGCGGCGGGGGCTGATGACAGGTCGGGCAGCTGTTGATTGGAGTGGCTATTCTTTCGTCAGGGCTACAATTCAGATCGGTTTAGTAATTGGGTAAACGATGAATGCCAAAATGTTACATTTCTTCAGCACTGGCGTCGCTCGTGCTAAAACTAGGCCGACGAGCCCACCGAACACTCAAATAGAAAGCGTTTACGGAGGATCCCAGAATCACGAGAAGGAGGAAACTGCTGAGCACGTCCGTGTAGAGTTCCGCTGCAAAATAGATGGCGGTGGCGCCAGCAGCAGCGACGGGGGAGATGATCGCGGTGAGGGTAGCCGTCTCTCTGATTTGCTTCCGCTTCAGATGTTTGAATGCCTCCTCCGCTGTTGGGTGCAGATGGTCAGAGATAGTAGAATCTGGTGTCATTGTTTTCAGCTTCGCTTGAGTGACAATCGAGGTCAATGGATGCTTTTATGTTGACTGATTGAATATCCCTGCGAATTTCCGCGTCCCTCCTCTGCTTGTATCCGGGCACTGCTTATTGACTTCAAGTGGTCACGAATCCCCGCCTTTCGCCCTTCGCTTGTCGTCAACTTCTTTAGACCCAGTCAGACAACATGAACATTGTGAACCAGTCGAATCTACCATCACCCCCATTCGCCCGCCAAGAGACGCACGCATTCCGGCGACTGCTACCATGCTTGCTTCAACAATCGTGTGTACTTAGATTTGTTCAAGCCAAGTTATTTCGTCTTTCGAGTTGTGAGTTGTCTCGCCCAAATGCTCCTCCTGGTGTACTATATTGTAGCGATCGTGCAATCTCTCTGGCATTAATAACGCCACAATAGTTTGGGTTTAAGACGGTAGCAGCCTGAGCCTAGGTTTTAACCTCGTGCAACCATTGCTTGTACATGAGTGTGAGCGCTTTCACAACTCAGTATCCTTCATAACTTGATATATGCATAGTTTTGGAAGTCGCACTCCATTAATGGCGCTCGTTTCTAGCAAAGGATAATTATCCAGTACCCCGAACAACGTTTGCCATCACCTTAAGGTGAAATCATGCTGCAACCAAGAGAAGTTGATAAATGTCGCTGGATAGAGCATACAAACTTTGCATTAACTGACTTGTATCACGGACTCTATCATGTGCTACAATTAAAAAACACTTCTCAACTCTTCAACCAGCATACTTAGATCGTGCTCTGATTTCCGCTCCCTTCTTATAGAAAATCTAGACAAGCGCATTAGTGCAATGGAACGGAGCAAAAATGTGCTCACATAAAGAATTGGGATCATGAGTGCACTCAAGCCGGCCAACAGACTGCATCCACCACCGATCGTCAATCGTTTATACATTGCCCTGGCAAACAATGGGAATGCCGCTCCTGAAGAGGACCGGAAGAGATCGTTTCCAGCAAGTAGAGAAGCTGCATATTTTGGGAAACACATCGGAAGATAAACGATGCAAGATTGGAAAATGAGGAAGGCGCCAGCTAGAAGTAATGAATGGGTTATTGCTTTGTGAAACAAGCCACGAGACACATACGAACGAACAGTCCTGCCGCAATAACCGGTCCAATCCAGTGAATATCGTCTCTTGAGAGCCAACCTTTCCTCTCATGAGCTAGGTCCACTAAGCGATGTAAAGAAAACTTACCGAAAAGTAAGAGAGAAACTGGCGGAAACAGAGAGCCAAACAGCCCAATCTCAAGCCGTTGCTCGGGGGTAAACATTCCTGTCCGCATCACGAGTGGCTCAATGTGATACTTTTGATAGCAGATATATCCTATGAAGGCCAATGCAGCCCCGATCGCAATGCTGAGAAAGGGTAAACCCGCCTCTCCAAGGTTGAAGCCGTGAATTTCAGTAAACACCAGCGGGAATGCTTCGAACCACCTAGAATTCTTGTCAGAATCAAGTTCAACCAAGTGCGTGGAAGTCACTGACAAGTAGAAAATAGAGTAAAGGAGAGCGATGTAAATGTTAATGAAGAGAACGGCGGGTTCAAGTAAGAGGACGAAGGGTCTGACGAGGTTGTCGAACAAGATGTCGGTAGTGGAAAGCTTGGCCTGATCGATCTCGCTTTGGCTCCTCAACTTCTCGTTTCCAGTGATCTTCCTGAGCCTCTGCGCACGTTTAAGGAGGATGGTTGGTGCATACGTTTCGGGAAGGATGAACGAGAGCACGACAAGTCCGAAACCAGAGATCCACAGCAGCTGTGGCGTCCAAAAGTCAACCAAAGAGCATCACAATGACTGAAGCCATACTTCATACAGACTCCATTTCCAACCATTGGCTTGGACGGCGAAACCTTAGTACCATTTAGCACGAGCTCGCAAGTTGCGCAGAAACACCAACCGCTAACAATCGGACCCAGGACAGGACCAAGGATGGCTAATACGGTTGAATCATCAGTGTATATTTTCGCAAGAATTTGCGAGGATACGGACCTCCGCAACTCCTAAACAACTATGTCAGTTACAGCCCCTAGATTGAAATAAGTACTGACCAAAGAGCAATCGCATAAGGAATCTTCATTGGAGCCCAGACTGTTTCCAACATGGGCAAGTGCTGCATTGCAGAGAAAGCAGGAACTCACTGTCCGCAAGACTCGCGCCGCCGGTCGCCAGTGCAGGGCTACCAGCAAATCCAGTGAGAAACCTCATGGCCATCAGGACAGAATATTTGTCCGCGGTGACAGCTGGAACTTGCAAAACAACGAAGAGGAAAAGGGTGATGATGTATACTGGGTTTCGCCCGATAGCTGGAATTTCTGATAAAGGTGACAGAATCATAGGTCCTACAAACCATCGACTCAGCTTACAAAATCCAAGTGACCAATTATGCTTGAATCGACGTACCGACTCCATATCCCAGCACAAAAAGAGATAGTCCCAAAGTTCCTTTGGTGGTCGACACGTGAAACGTTTCTGAGACCCCAGGAATCGAAGGAGCGCTTTGTCACAACGCTGTAAGCTAAAAAACCGCTGGAGCGGGAAGATAACTCACTAGATAGCGGAGCCAATGTAAACTGACAATTTTCAAAAAGTCAGTCAGCTGCGCGAACTGATGATATAAGGAACCGTACCAGAAAATGTTAGGAGCATGATAGCAGCCGTGGTTACTGTTTTCTTCGCAAAGCTCCAGTTCTGAGGGTTCTCAGGGTCGTTCTCGTCATACCAATCGACAAGATTAGGATCGATGGCTTTCTTTTCTCCCTCTGGCTCTTTCTCATCAAGCTTCCCCTTCTCGACGTCACTCCCATCAGCAGCAAGTGTAGCATTCGAGGCGGTCCTTTCCAACTTCCTTCCTTTTATATCCTCCTCTGATTGTTCTGCATGTCGATTCTTGACATCCTCTTCCTCGATCGGGGCAAGCGTTGCGTTCGACCCTCGCGAGAGAGGATCTGACGCTGGTTTCGGGAGGTAAATGGCAGGAACGACGAAATCAGGACGCTCTTCAGGGTGAGCAAAGAGTCGACCATTCGAAAGGTAATGCAGAGACACTCCGACAGCTGAGTCCCGAAGGACGGAAGCTAAAGCTTCAGAGTAGGACATTGCGCCACGAATAAAGAATAAAACGAGTTCGAGTTCGAGTTCGAAACAATTCAAAGAACGGGACCCTTTTATATCCATGCCACTGGGCGAGGCCGTTTTTCAGCCATTAGGGAGAAAGGCGTAAGCGTCGGACACAACATCGGGCAGACTTGAAGGTGCATGTCTGACAATTCATTCACAAACGGCTCTAAAGTCGAATCACAGGGATGAATCATCCGAATTCGGTGTTTAGGGGAGGTGCGCGATCGCGTCAGGATACTGTCAGCACACCAACATGAACGAGAAACCTCGCTCTTTCCTGCCTACAGGCGACATATGCATACGCCTATGCTTTCAGCTTAGGGTTCCAACGATGCCAGTGCAGACCAGCGTAGCTGCAGATAGGAAAAATTCGGCCTGCTGGAGAAGTGGAGGAAGTGGAGGGGAGGAAACCTCCACTCCGCCGCTGTCTCTCACCGTGATCGGGATTGGTAATCATTAAATCATTCTGTTGGCAGAGAAGTATATGGTCGCGTAATGGATATGACTGGAGAAATAAAAGCTACGGCTGAATCTACGACGCGACCTGGCAAGCATAAAGAAACCGAATTCGACTATAGTCATTGATCTGTCACGTCCCGGCTTTAGAAGGGGTCCAACAACTTAGCTAGCCGAGATACAGTGAGACTGTAGCTGGTTCGGGATGGAAAGGAGAGGGCATTCCAAAGTCAACTTGACCGACAAAATCCGACGCAGGGGCCGTTCATATCAGATTAAACAATGAAAATCTTGCTAATAATAATAGGTCAGGAGAGTGGCGGCCTCCTGAAACCCGTTAGGATCCTTCATGGGAACGCGATTGTCTATGCTCGACGTGTAATTTCACTGATGAGTTTTAATCCCAGCAAACATGCTTCCCAACTAACGATTGGGATGGCGCATATCCTCAAGTCCGATTCTGCTGATGGACTCTGAGATGCGGATAATAGCGGTCACGATTGCACCTGACAAAGCAATGACAAGCATTCGCCAACTGATGGTGATAGTGACACAATACTCCCGTGGTTACAGGGTTTTGAAGGGGTCAGAGAGCAAAAAGAACAACTAAGGGCTCTTAGCGCGAAGACAGCGAAGACAGCGAATTCTAGTACCGAAGGAGAACGAGTGTGACCGAGAAAGGAGAAACGAAGTGAACGGAGTTTGCGATAAAAGGACTCAGCGACCGCTTAGCACGTTGAGCGAAGTAGATTGACGGAAACCTTTAAAGCTTGACTGCCGAGCAGGCAGCATCGGCGATAACCCGTTTGTTACGCAACACAATAGAACGGCGTCTGCAAAACAATCCTGTGTAAGTACTCGCAAGAGATTCTTCTCAGCCCGGTCTCAGAATTGCTCAGACCGCGAGACATTGGGCCTCCGTTCCTCCTTAGTAAGAGCAAGCTTGACAGGACAAGGATTTGAAAAGACAACAGAGTATCCAAAAGTGCTGTGTAGCACTCACCTCATCAGTACCCGGCCGACATCCTCTTTGCTGTGTACGTAATTCTGTAATGGATGGTTCGTCTGTTTAAGCTCCAGTTGGAGATGACTCAAACCGGCAATCACCCAGATTCAAAATTGCCGCAAACTAAACTACGGGTTCACGGTGGCCAACGGAGACACGACTTCGCGTCATCGTAAATTCGTGCTCAATCCACGCATAAAACGAGATAAAGCCACTGTCAAGCAGCCCACCATCCCTCAAAGCAGCAACAGACATGTCTTATCCTCCTCCCAGCTACAACTCTAACCCTTACCCGCCACAGAACTACCCCCAAGACGGCTTCCAGAACGTCGGGGGTTTCGCTCCGCCAGGCCAACAACAACATCCAAGTCCAAGTCAATACCAACCCTATCCCCCTCACGGTGACGGGGAGAATCAAAGCTACTATGCCCAGCAGCAGTCTTCATATCAGTCCCAGCAACCTCCTTATCCTCCTCAAACTTCGCCCTATCCACCCCACGACCAGTCTGGTCAACAACCTCCTTATCCTCCTCAGGGACAGCATGGTGCAGGGGATGATCGTGGTTTAGGCAGCGCATTCGCTGCCGCCGGAGGCATTGGAGGCCTCGCGAAGCTCGGACAACAATATTTAGGACAAGGATCTTCCCATGGAGGCTCGGGACATGGTGCTCCCCTAGGTGGCGTGTTGGGAGGCGTAGCAGGGTTGCAGGGAGCGAAACATAAGAAGGACAAGAAGGATAAGAAGAAGGACAAGTACAAGGATGGGCATAAGGTCCGCACTTTCACTTGAAGTGCAGGCCAAATGGTGACCGTTGTACCCGCTACAGAAGGAGAAGAAACATAAGAAGCGCGGAGGCTCCAGCTCATCGTCCTCTTCTGATTCGGATTGAAGCAAGGAGGCTTGAAGGAGCTGTTAACCGGCCATCTGTCGCGCATCTGTCAATGAACTACGGTGATGTTTGGATTCTGAAGTTCAAGTCTTGTTGTTGTGGTGGGAAAAGTCTCACGTTGTACTATTGCTTCATAAATTGTTTGGAATGTTAAAGTAGCTTTGTATCAAGAACGTGGGGGTCATGACGACATCGTTGAGGATTCCACTCCGTGGCAAGCATTCCTCCGCGCATTTATTGAATGCACGGCCAATCAACTAGTCCTTTCACTGTCGTCTCCGGGACATAGCCAAAAGGTGTTTATATGCAAGTACGCGCTCGGTTGAGAGTTCAGCGTAAAGAAAAAGCCTCCTGACCTTCGAGAACAGGTGGAAGAGGGCACAGCCAAGTATATTACTTCAAATTCCAACGGACCATTTGTTGATCTAACGCTTTGCGAGCAATCAGCAGGGGAATATCAGGTTCAGTTTCCGGCATGCCTGACGACGTTGCTGTCGTCCATTTCTACGAAACATTTCTTTTGCCAAAGCGGCCAATGTCTGTACTCTTCAGCTGGACGCCATGCTTCAAGAACCGCACGAATACCCGAAGAGTTTCTTTGCACTGGGTCTCATCCATGCCAACCTCAACTCCTACGGAGTGGAATCTGAATGGTTACAAAGTTCAGTCGGTCGACTCATACGATCCCGAACTTCATATTTTTTTTCTCCCAAATCTGCTAGAGGAGTTCGGGAAAGCGTGGACTGTTCAGGATTCTCTTGATTTTTTCATTTCCAACTCTTCCGAATACGATTTATGGAGCGAGGAGGTGTCGATAGCGCAAAGTCATCATTTCGTCATTGATGAGGCACCAAAGGTCATCCTTTTAGAGTTTCCTTCCAAACTTTCAACAAAATGGCGGTATTCTCATGGGGTATTTCAACTTTCAACACTTCCATTGCGATCGCCAATCCAAAATCTCCCACCAGAGACATTAGATTTGATCCTAGAATATGCCGTGCTTGCTCATTCTTCCTTTTTCGAATCCGCCGGGACAGTTTGTCGACTCTGGTATGAGCGTACGCAGACACTTGAACCGGAACCTGCTCATTCATGGCAAAAGATTGTCCAGCTTAAATCGTACCCCGAATTTCGAAGAATGTGGAACAGATTTGATTACAGCGCTGAAGATCGCGACTCAGATATCGACCTTTTAAAAGCCTTCCGAGTCGCAGAGGGATTCCAACCGTTATTTACTGTGATCTGGCTGGAGTATCCGCCATCTTTTCAGCCATTCGAGCAAACATTTTTAGAAACTTCAACATCATTGACGAGCATCAAAACTTTGAAGCTTAGTAAGTGGCCACAACGCTTCATCCAGGCATTTATGCAACGCACGAGGTCTTGGGACACGCTAGAAGCAGTGTATTTGTCGAGCACTTTAGATTCTTTGAACCAGGACATAGACTTGTCAGAATTTCGATATGCAGTCTGTCCACGCAGACAGCGCAGCTTCGCTATTGTTGATCTCGAAAACATCTATTTTGCGCCATTGTTTTGCACCATGATACCGCGAGATTTCATCAGCTTGGAGGGGTGTTTGTTATCCGACTTAGATTTCGATTACACGGCAACGGCTGATGAAGCTTCTGATAATTCCCTCACTGGCATCCACATTTCATTAAATCCTTCCAAATGGTTCAAGGATATAGACTTGAACGTCATCCGATTCCCAAAACCATTCATGAGTTTCAAAGTTTATCCTCACCTCCAAGTTTTTAGAATCGACGGCGGCCATGAGAACAGCAACATCGTTCCATTTGACTTGTTCTCTATCCTCCAGAGCCACAACTTCTTCCCACGGGTGCTGATCCTTTGTTGTTGCTCCATCAATTCTCAAGGAGCTTTGGACTATGTCACCGCGTCCTTATCTCGGCCTTTCGGCGACGAAGAGTTCAAATTACACATTGAACTCCTATTTGGACAATGGGAAGAGAAGATCTTCAGCATAATAAAGACGAGGGTGCAGGAAATCGACGGCACGTTCCTCTTAGGTCCTTCGGATGATGACAGGATCTTTGTGTTGAAGGAGTGTACTGACTGATTTCTCCATCCTCATCCTGGGCCAGCTCTCCAGTAGTTATTGATAGACCCACATAGGATATTGAAGTATTGTTGAGATTATTCTAGACTTATCCAAGATAAAGTAAACTGAGTACGGAGGAAATGAATTATTCAGATGCCAAAGAGCTTTTATATGCACATTAGACTCTCGGTAAATTCTTCTGTTGGATTGGCAGATGGACGATGCGTGTCTGCTGGAAAACAGTTTGTAGTTGTACTTGCCTGACTGGTTCACGGCCTAAGAGGCATACTTTGATCGTGTTCTGATGCCCCTTTCTTGTAGAAAACTAGAATCCTGGTTGACAGTTGGCCAAGGAAACGAAATCATTGGCTCACATAAAGAATTGGATTCCTGAGAGGGCTTAAGCGAGCAACAAATTGCAACCTCCACCAATAGTCAGGCGTTGATATTTTGCGCGATCGAAGAGCGGAAAGACAGCGCCGCTCGTCGACCTGAACAACGTGCTGCCAGCGAGGAGGGAAGCGGCATATTTCGGAAAGCACATCACTGGGAGTAGATAGGCGACCAAAGTTTGGAATATTAAGAATGCACTGCCTGACAGATGATTGTAGTTCAGTGATCGTGGATGTGTAGACTCGAAGATGTATGTGTAATACGGGTTAGAAGTATTGATAATGTGCAATGTTTACGTTGAAGTACTTATCTGATTCCATGTTCAATTTCCAATCTGTCTCAGTCATTTCTCCCTCGCACACAACCACCATCTGTCTTTACTCGTAGCGTCTTTTAATCGTTACGCATTGTTGTAGTGTGCGAGGTGAGTAGCCCTTTACTTTCTTACATCTTACTTATGCCAATGGGCACTCTTCAGGTTCCTTAACATTCCCCCTTTTGAGAGCCCCTGTTATCGTATAAGAGCACCCGGACTAGAAGGTAGGCTTAGGCCTTCTTAGTCCACATTCTTGTCGCTTATTTCTGTCACAGAGATATTGCTACTTGACTCTGTTCGCACCCGTTAGACGTGCGACTAGTTTGGGTGTTTTTAGGTATGCTTCCTTATGTCTTATGGTATTCCTATTATCTTATGCAACTATGTGTTTTTAGCCTTATCAATTCACGGTCCGCTTGCCCCCTTATCGGCTCACCCCCGTTTGGATCCGTGCCAGGTCCAAGCTCGGGTTATAGTATGAGCAAACAGTTCTGCTGAAATGACAGGTCCGATCTAGCGAATATCAGCTCTCGAGAGCTAGCATTGAATGTGATCAGTACTCCCCCTCTGCCGGAAAGGGAAGGCGGCTACGAAAAAGTAATAGAGATACTGGAGAACATAGTGAGCCTAGAAGACCTACGAAGGTATCTGCAGCTCAGATGGCGATGCTCATGAAAGGCAAGCCCGCTTTCCCCAGATTAAAACCACGAAGCAGAGTAAGCGCAAACCCTTCGTACTACCTAATTTCTGCGTCGGAATGGACGTCAATAAATTGATGCTAAGGTTTACAGGGAAAATATGGAGTACACCTTTGTAACGCAGGTGTTGATGAAGAGAACCGCGGGTTCTACCAAGAGGACAAAAGGTCGGATGAGGTTGTCGAACAAAGAAGGGAGTGGGAGATAGTTTCGCATGATCACTATCGCTTTAGCTCCTCAACTTCTCATTCCCATTAACCTTCCTAAGCCTTGGTGCGGGCTAAGGAGAATAGTCGACGCATTGGAGAGAAGTGCACTATCGGCCAGGATTGCACCTCGTGTCAAGAAGTCAGGAGAGCCAGCGAACCCAGTAAGTTCTCATAAGCACGGAGTAGTTATCGGCAGTAACGCCAGGAACTTGAAGAACGCCTAAGAGGAAGATCGTGATGATGTAGATAGGATTCCCCCAACTGCAGGAACTTCGGACAAGGGAGAGAGGATTATCTGGCCTAAACTCCCTCTCGTCATTGACACATAGAACGCCACGGTGAGCCAGAGACAGGAAGCACTCACTAGATCCCGCGATCGATGCACACATTTAAGATAATTAACATAATTCCTCCTGTTGCCATTGTCTTTTTGGCAAAGCTCCATTTCTGAGAGTTCCTTGGATCATTCTCATCATACCAATCGACAAGGTTGGAATCGATCGCTTTCTTCTCCCCATCTAATTTTTTTGTCTCAAGCAACCCGTCTCTAAGTATACTCGGTTCGGAAATATCGAATCTGAAGTGATCAGTGTCAATCCAACTACATTCTTACATTCTTGGTAAGTCCCACCTTACCTGACTGTTTCGCGATCTGATCTTCAGCTAGAGCGAGTGTAAAATTCGAAGCTCCTGAGATCAAATCTGAGCTAGGTTTCGAGAGGTATATGAGAGGGACTACGAAACTAGGGAGCTCTTGGATTGAGGGAGGAGACGACCGTCAGGTAGTGCAGCGACGTTCCCTTTGAAGTAGACGTGAAAGCTTTCGGCACCACGTTTGCGGCAGAAATGTGTGCCATCACTTTCTCCTAAAAAGATGAAGGAGAAATCCTTTCCTTTACATTTCATCCAACCGCCAAAGGTCTATTATGCTTTCAGGGCTTGTTGTTGGTGATCGTAGTGAGCTGACTACGAACTCAGACTAAGTCACGCCTGGAAAACGCCTGCATATTGACGACGATCTCCTCCGCTTGTAGATTCCTGCACCAGCCTCATCATGGATGGTGGTCCACCCGCAGAAGAGGACTTTGACAAACTCACCATCGAGGACCGTATAAAACACAAGGTGTGTCTTCGCACCTCCTCCAGGTTGGTGCTGATTGCGTCGAGTAGAACTGGAAAGCACGTCTATCCGGATATCATGCACTTTCCTCTTTATTCTATGCAACGACACTCCTACGACGGACTCTCGGAAAAGACGCGAAAGCTTGCGAGTACGACTTTTGCGACAGAAATTTATGATATCGCTCCTCTAACCAGCTCCGATTGACACGAACCAGCTGATTCATCCCGAGTTAGATTAATATTACACAATCCCTTCATTTTGCTGCAGCAAGAATTACCTATGCATTAACATCTGAAAACTTATAAGCAAAGGTAACTATGAGCACGCTTGCGTCCACTTATAGCTATGCGCGGCGGCGAGTACCGTGCTGTTAGAACAGAAAAACCATATCCGACGATGCTAAATTATGGGCCGACACAATTCTTCCGCTAACACCTGCAGCCATGAATGCAGGTCAAACGACGTAGAGGCATGCCCTGTGACTAAGAATAAGCGGCGCCAGTACAACTCGATGTACAATGTAGGAATCTCACAGCATGCCCAAAACTGATCTGACAGATCATTTTGGACTTGAAATTGTTATGCAGATATCCTTCCATCAACTTCGACTGAAGCTGGCCATTGGGATGCACATGAAGAGAGATGAACCGAGCGGATGATGGCTAGAATATATGCATGCGTAGATCGCATGCTTTCCTATCATAGAAACAAGGAAATAATGAACGTATGAAACCTAATACTATAGCAACTTGTAAGAGGTTTTGGCGTTGAGCAGACGTGACGGGGACTTCCTCATCAAAAGCGGCTGTGAGGAAGGGAAGAGGCTGGTGATGAAGCATGGGCATAAAGCTCACCGCTGCTGTACGACGTAACATCATTCAAACTCCATCGACATCCATTCAGCTTGCCAGCTCCTTGCGAAACGCGATGCATCGATGTCCCTTCATCCCCCTTCGGGTATGCCTTCTGGGCTTGTTGGTGATCGTAGTGAGCTGACTACGAACTCGGACTAAGTCACGCCTGGAAAACGCCTGCATATTGACGACGATCTCCTCCGCTTGTAGATTCCTGCACCAGCCTCATCATGGATGGTGGTCCTTACAGCGGTATTTATTGGGATGACATGCAGGCAATTCGGTCCGAAAATCGTTCCTCCCAAGCTCGTCCTCTCCTCCCTTCCGCGCATCTTCGCACACAACGACAAGACAGTCCGAGCGGAGGGAACGACGCTAGTCTGCAACCTATACGCGTACCTAGGTCCCACTCTCACATCCGCTCTGTCCACCCTCGATCCTCCTCTTAAGCCCATCCAGCTGACTGAGCTGCAATCCAAATTTTCCGAACTCGACGCGTCTGGCGCAGGAGCGGGGACCGCGAAACAGGAGAGATTGACGCGTGCGCAGACGAGGGATAAGATTGTACGCGAGGCTGAAGGACAATTGGAGGGCTCGTCCGGTGGTGGAGATGGAGCGGCTGGAGGGGAAGAGCCAGAAGCGGAAATGGACCCGATGGACTTGATGGAAGCCAAACCGATTATGAATAAGCTGCCTGGCGAATTTTGGGCTAAGATTGCGAGCTCGAAGTGGAAGGAAAGGAAAGAGGAAGCGCTCGAGCCTTTGCTTGAGATACTGAACAATACCCCAAAACTTGCGGAGGGTGATGATTACGGCCAATTGGTGAAGGAGCTCGGGGTAAGAGTGGAGAAAGACTCGAACGTCATTTGCGTCACTCTGGCTGCTCAATGTCTAACCGGACTCGCCAAAGGTCTGCGATCATCGTTTGGACGATACAAAGATGGGTGTTACAAGTCGTTGTTGGAGAGGTTGAAAGAGAAGAAGGCAAGTGTGGTAGAAGCTTTGGCTGCCGCCCTAGACGCGGTCTTTGCCAGCACGACCCTCCCAGATATACTAGAGGAGACTATTCCTTATCTATCTCACAAGACACCAGCCGTCAAAATCAGCACCTTGCAGTTCCTCTCCCGCGCTCTCTCAACCACCACCGTCCCGCCTCCCAAACCTCTCCTCTCCCCATTCGCTGCTGCGATGGTCTCCAACATCGGAGACTCAAATGGCGACGTACGTGAAGCGGCACAGGAATCTTTCGCAACGCTCATCAAGGTGGTTGGTGAACCTGCTCTGAAAGCAGAGTTAGATGGTATGGATGATATAAGGAAGGCGAAGGTGATGGAGTGGAAAGATAAAGTCACCGTCAAATACAAGCCGAAACCCGATCTGAAAGCGTTGGGAATCATTGGAGGAGGCGGAGGAGGAGGCGGAGCGAAAAAGATGCCCCCTAGTCTGGCAAAGAAGATGGCGCCTAAGGCTGCCCCTCCGCCGCCGAAGGAGGAAGACGACATGCCTCCCCCACCTCCTCCAAAGGCAGCAGTCAAGAAGCCCCCGGCATCAGCCAAGAAACCTGCAGCAGCAGCACCTCCCGCTAAAAAACCACCAGCTGCGGCAGCACCTCCTCCGGCGAAAGCTGGTGGAGGCGGGAAGGCACCAGAGCCCATTAAGTTCAAGATGTCCCAAGAAGACGGGGAGGCGAGAGGCGAAGCGGAACTTCCGGCTCCTATCGTTGCAAGTTTGGGAGAGGGAGCTTGGAAACTCAGGTTGGAGGGGATGGATAACCTCGTGCAGTGGTTGGAGGGTGAAGGGGCGGAGATGGAGGCTGAAGTTGTGGTGAGGTATTTGAGGAAGAAGCCGGGGTGGAAGGAGAGCAATTTTCAGGTTAGTCCTCTCCATTCCATTTTCTGTTTCGACAAAGGACTTTGGACGCTTGCTAATCTTTTGCCGTGGTTTTGTGCAGGTTTATGGAAAGATGGTTGCGGCCTTTCAGACGCTGGCCGAGCGTAATCCCACTTTCTCGAAAGCAGTCGCTTCTCTCGTCATTCCGCCCATGGTCGATAAACTAGGCGATATCAAACTTAAGAAGCCTTGTGGGGATGCGCTAGCTGTGATTGCAGAGAAGACGTCGCTTCAATTCGTATTGAGTCAAGGTGGGCGTCTTCCAACCCCCGTTCACCGCTGTGACACTAATGACAAACAAACAGCATACGAGCCTATCGCCTCACAGAAAGCACCAAAGGCTCAAGCCGACTGTTATGCTTGGGTAGAGATCGTGCTAATGGATTTTGGGATTGTGGGACTTGGGATAAGGGACTTGATCGAGTGCTTGAAGAACGGATTGAAGAGCTCTAACGCCGCCGTTAGAAGTAGCGCTACGAAGGCGTTGGTCACTTTGAAGCTATTTGTTGGCAACGGTATGTCTGATCCGTCATTTTCCCGTCGCTTCGTTGGGATAGTGCTGAGACGCACGTGTAGATATCATGAATTTTGTTCAAGACCTCAATCCCCAACTTCTCACGACCATACAGTCCGAGTTCGCCAAAGTTGACGGTGCTCCGGCCCCCGAACCAATCAAGACGTCAGCTGACAACGCTGCTCCTTCTTCCGGTGGAGGGGGAGGAGCTGGAGGCGGCGGCGGCGGGAAAGGAGCAGATCCACTGGACGAATTATTCCCTCGTGTTGATCTCGAAAAGCTCGTCAGCTCTTCCAATGTGTCAGCTTGCAATGATGCGAACTGGAAGGTCCGGAAAGAAGCCCTGGAGAACATTCAGTCGATTCTGGAGGCGAACAAACGATTGAAGCCAAATTTGAGTAGGTTGTTCCTTGGTTTTACTGACAGCCAAGTACTTACATTGCGGGCGGAAGGCGACATCTCGACCGCCATCAAGCAACGGTTGGGAGATAGCAATAAAGTCGTCCAAGGGCTTGCACTAGACATCCTAGCTCGCATCGCGAACGGAATGAACGAACCTTTTCAAAAGTACGCCAAGACCTTTGTCGCTGGTGTGTGCACTGTCCTCGCAGATCAGAAGGCATCCGCTCGTGCCGCTGGTGTCACAGCTTTAACAGCGATGGGCGACAACGCTGGATTGGAATGCATGATAGGAGCGCTGGGGACGGCTTTAGAGGTACAAAATCCAGTCCAAAGGAAGGAACTGCTCCAGTGGCTAGAGCCTCGGCTCGTTGATAACGCCGCTGCTGCCAACTATGACCTAACACCACTAGGGGGACCTATCATTTCTTGCCTTGAAGATCGCAATGCGGAGGTAAGGAAAGCCGCACAAGCTATCCTCCCTGTCGTCGTCGCCCGTGCCGGATATAGCTACGTGATGGATCAGACGAACAATTTGAAACCCGCATCACGGGCAGCCGTCATTCCGATGATCGATGCCGCAAGAGGTGGTGCTCCTGATCTTCCAGCAATATCTTCGAACAAAGCGGGAGCTGCGCAATCTGGTCCACATTCCAAGCCATCTGCAAGACCCCTGTCGACTAAGCCAGGCGTGAAAACACCTGCATCGGCTGCTCCTCCTTCTCCACGCAACCCAGGGACCCGTCCAACAAGCCCCGAAATGGAGCAACCAGCTTCTCGAGCAGTGGGAGGGAGGAAGTTGGTCTCGAAACCATCAAAAATTACCTCTCCCTCCGCCAAATCAACTCAGAACTTCGCTGCGATGCCTGCGCTAGAGAACGAGCCACCATTGCTGAGCGCAGATCCGAAATTCAAAGCCTCGAGGAAGTTGAAGGAGACCGGCCCTCTTAAGTGGAGCGTCGATGGATCAGTTCGACCCGATCAGATTGACTACCTCCACCAACAAGCTGCTCCTCACTTCAGCGCTTCCCTGCTCGCTCTTCTTTTTAGTAAAGGTCATCATGCCGACAAGGATTTCTTGTCTGGTGTAACACTATTGGACGACTGCTTGACAGATCCCATGGTCTGTGAGAAATATGACGTGACATGGGAAGAGATGAAGGGTCGCTTCTTCGCTAATAGCGATATCATTCTCAAATACGTCACTGTCCGGTTTACGGACACAAACACAACCATCGCTATCAAGTGTATTGAACTGTTGGAACACTTCTTGGCTGTGACTGCAGAAGAGGAATATACCTTCTCAGATTACGAGGCCCAAATTTTGCTTGGTGGTCTCGTAGCTAAGGCAGGTCCACTTTTCACTCATTGATTAGGTTAGGTTTCTAATGGTTTATGTGCAGGTTGGTGACTCAAAGGAAACGATTCGTCAACGGATACGAGATTTATTCCACGCTGTTTGTCGATTATACCCATTCAGCAAAGTGTTCACGTTCCTGGGAGATGTTGGTCTGAAGTCGAAAAATGCACGCTGTCGATCTGAATGTGCCGAAGAGCTTGCTTCGATGCTTCAGAAAAACGGCATGTCCTGCTGTCACCACCCAGAGAAAGCCTTCCCAGCACTCGCGGCGCTCATTTCGGATCGTGATCCCTCTACTCGAAATGCGGCGCTAACAGCTCTATCGCAAGCTTACGTTCTCATCAACGATGAGCTCTTCTCCTATATTGGAAAGCTCCCCGATAAAGATCAAACTATGCTCAACGAGAGACTAAAGCGCACCCCCAGCTCTCCCTCCAAATCGGGGTCCTCGTCTCAACTTCCCACAGCGCCGTCTTCACGTCCGGAAAGTAGGACAGGTCTGCGAAAGTCGATAGGTATCGCCCGATTACCAGCAAGTGCCAAGAAACGCTCAAGCATCGCAATCCCCAATGGCGACAACATTACTGCCGCTCTCCAGGAAGCCAGTAACAACGCTACGACGCGGCTCCCAACCCGTCCACCGTCTTCGGGAATCTCGCGACTCACACCGAAGGGAGGATTCGGGATGCGTCCACAGTCGATGTATCAAGCTGCGACACCAAAACAGCGAGCCCCTTCACCGCCAATGTCAGAGCCAGAGGAACCGCAACATGATAACGAGGTCGAGAACGCCATTACAGAAATCTTCAGCAGCGATCCGAATCGAAGTACAGATGCATTAAAGGCTATTCAAAAGATGATTTCCGTATCCCCTGATATGCTACGGCCAGCGTCTACGCAACTGACGGACGCCATCACGGTGCAGATGAATTTGGCTTTTGAAGGGCTTGATGCTTCGACCTCGCAAAGCATTCTCCGCCTCTGCAAGCACCTCATGCAAACTCTTTCTACATTCTTCGATCAGAAGTCTCTTGCTAGATCTGTCGACCGGCCTTCACTGTCAAGATTACTCGCGGAGCTTACCAAGAGACTATTGGAAACCGCAGATAATTCGACCAGCGAGTCGATAATGAGCCTTTCCAAAGTGCTTAACATGGTCCTGATTCGAATATTCCATCATGCGGATCAGAGCACTTGTTTTGGGTTCGTTTGCCGCCAACTTCTCCTCTATTGCTCTGACATTGCAACAGTGCACTTTTTAGTGTCCTGGAAACTGCCACTGTGGATCTACGGGAGCTCAGAGGGCCCACGCTTCAAGAGCGTGCAAAGTACGCAGAACTCGTCATGAAGGTCTGTCGCATGTTCTTTCGTGTGTTCGCATTACTGATTGCTCCTTGAAGTGCTTGTGGAAGATCTCCAAGACGGTAAAAGAGTCGTTGGAATCCGAAGCGTTAGATCCCAAAGTCCTGCTTCTTGATATCGATCAATTCCTCCAAGTCATCCCTCCCGCAGAATGGCGACGAAGATCAACAGACAACGTTCCGTTAGCCGACATGCCTCTACGAACCGTGAAGACAATCCTTCAGCAAGTGGTTTCGGTGATGGGAGACGCAGTGTACGACGAGCTCTCCCTCATCGACAGCCCTGAGAACAGCTTTGTATATCAATACCTCTTCCGCCTCCTCAACAATTCCAAGAC
>MU271588.1:11229-37171 GCA_021432655.1 Atractiella rhizophila
TATGAATGCAATATACGTTGTGTTATTGAACTTTGTTCCTCGACCTTCTTCGCCGACATAACTGGTGTTGATTAACTTTGATTCGCTGACTTCGGACGAATTATACTAATCGCTTTCCTCGACAACGATACAAATTGTAAGAGAGATGGAGGAAAGGAAAGAGGATCTGGGATTAGATCGGGGGGGAGCTGCGACTGGATGGATTGGGGGTCCGACTGGGAATAGCACGAAGATGCCTTCTCTTTCTCAACAGAAATAAGCAACGTAGTACAGTATCGCAAGCTCAGGGAACTTCCCAAACCTGTTCAGTTGTTTAGGACAGTTGTGTCCCGAAAAGCTTAAGATCACATGATCACGCGAAGGGAGGAATTTGCAGTTAGGGTCAGGGCAAGCACAAGGCTCTTCGCATGCCCCGACTTTCCACGCTTAGACCCCTTTTCTAGCGACCACCTCGAGAATCCCCGTCTCCATCTCAGAGTTACCTCTCGAACCCCAACATTCCTTTGACATACCTCTCATTTTCAGCCTATAAACTCACTTAGACATTTATTTGAGAAAGATGAAGACGAACGCTCTTGTCGCTATCGCCGTCGTGGGGGGCTTCTGGGGTCGTGGCTCAAAACTCCACAACTGGTCAGTTTTTCGTGTTCTTTCGAGTCCAGAAAGGGTCTGGTGCCTCTCTGTGGATTTTTAGGCCACTTCTTGTGTCGATTAGCCAGAATGTTGACATTTCCTTCGTTTTTTAGCCACCAACCCTTTGATTCCTTCTAGCGCCTCGACGAACTGCCAGGCTTTCCTCGCCGAGCTTAACGGCAACTCCGACCTCAAGACCTGCCTGAAGCCCTACACCTCCGCCGTCTCCGCTTTTCTCCCTCAAGCTGGAGAGACCGCTTCGGCCAAGGAGGTCAACGCAGCTCTCAACTCCCTCTGTACCGCGACGCCATGCGGAACTGAACTCGTCGTCGACCTCTTGAACGACTTTGGATCCGCGTGCGAGGCTGAATTGGACCCCGATACTGGCATCCAGACGGTTAGAACTACCTACGACCTTTTCTACGCCTACACTCCCTGGAGGCAGGCCCTTTGTGCCATGGATACCGGAAGCGAGACTTCGTGCATCAAAGAAATCGTTGCTGGAATTGAACCCTCCGCTGGAAGCGACATCTCCAATGCCACCTTAACTGGCAACTCGACCTCGACCGATGAGGGAACTGGTGACAAGGCGAAGGACTTTGACATTGCCAATTATGCCGGTGATGCTTTGGATGCCAAGAATCTCTACATCCAAACCACTTCGGGAGGAGTTACCGCCTACGTTCCCAACTCTGAGACCATCTCTTCGACCAACATGATGTACATGTTCATCAGCCCGAAGATGCCCTCCAAGATGGTTTGCACCCAATGCACCAAGACCACTCTGCTTCAATTCCTCGCTTTCCAATCCACCGTCCCCCCACAAGACCGGTATCGCCAACTCTGCCCTCTTCGCAGGACAATCCGATCTCTGGGACGGTCTCTCCGGTGTCTGTGGTTTCCGGATTCGTCAACGCCATCCAGTCCCGCTGCTGTCGGTGACAACCTCCCCTGGATCCGTTGGCAAGATGATGATTGAGTCTAAGAACTACATCATGTCTGTTGCGCTCGTCGCTGCTGGTCTCCTCTTCATGTAAATGGTCACTTGATGGGGACGGTTATGCTGTGGTTCGTCTTCTTCCATTTCAGCTTTCTCTTTCCGTCTCCGCAGGAGCGGAGCTATTTAGAACCATTTGATTTGACTCTCTTTTCATGTTTAGGTAGATAGTAGATTCGATGGAATGAACCTGTCCTATTTTTATTCTCATACCTGGACTCCAATCAGCCTCATCATCCTCTCCCAGCACTAGGCATCTTTTTTTTCTGATACAAATGGGATTTGTTGTTTTTATTTTTTCAGAGCTTTTGCATTCATTTCGCTCGTGTGGAGCGACGATCGATTTTTCATCTGAGCAGCAAGGGGATGTTCGATGCAATTTTCATCTTCATTATTTTCATCGAGGGCACTGCCGACACATCGACTTGATTAACTCTTTGATGCTTACCACATCTGATTCTCTGGAGACTATCCTCGGAGGATTAGGCAGTGGTGAGGAAATGAGAGATTGAACCTGAAATGAACATTCCAACCTTGAGAGTAAGATCTCCAACCGCAGAAAATCGAAGTTAACATTCCACAAGCAATTACCGAACTGGTAACAGTCCTAATCGAGCGCCAACATTGCTAACCACCTCTACTCCCGTCCCCCTAACATTGCCGTCTCTCTCGACAGCCGCCACCCCATACGGCATCCACTTAGCTTGCGATGGCAGGAGTGAGAAGAAGAGCGTCTGTGTTCTTCGGAAGTACGTCGACGGGTCTTGCAGCTGCTCTTTGTTCACCTATTGCCACCTTTTAGCCCGAAACCTTGCCTTAGAAAGAGAATGAACAGACCAGCACTCGCAATTGCTCTTGAACACCGGAGAATACAAGTCGCTCTGCTTTCTCCTGCTTCTCTTCCTCCCACAGCAGAGCACAGAATTCGAGATCCCACAGTGTTTGAGATGCAATGGACGTCCGTGAACCCTCGTCTTCGATGGTTGCTACCACCTCAACGAGAGATTCGCAAATTTGAAGCACTTTAGAACGATAGAGTCGCATGATGTTGGGGAGTATCTGTCGATCGGCATTCAGGCGTTGTGGGCCGAGAGTCTCAACAGATTTCATCAGGGAATGCAGAGAGCCCAACAAGACGGTGCTGGGTTGAGAAATTGTCCCGGTTGTGCCTAAAGGGTTCAGATGAGTGAACTGAATGGGAAAATTGTTCCATGGCAGAAGTCGCCTCGTCGACTGCATGTACGATCCATTCTTTGATGGTGGATGATTGGAGGTCGAAGAGAGATGTGCGGAAGTTGTTAATGATCTCTGCAATGAAGTTAGAAGAGTCGCGTGCAAATCAAAGTACGGACCTGTAGCTTTGCCGTCAATCGAAAACAAGCCTAGTAAGTGAAGAGCAAATCTATCGCTAGCTCGCAACGCCAAAGCGATATGTCCAATGAGGACGAGCTTGCTAAGACCTGTAACAGTTCAATCAGGCCAATTCTCCCCCGTCAAAGGTAGCCACTAACTGGTTGTTGATCCATCCGAACTGTCCCCGAATCTAACTTGTTGCGATTGTAAAGCCTCGCACATCTCCGATAAGCTTTTCTTCGCTACCTCGAGGTATCGTTCCCTATCTCTGTCCGCTCGTCAGAGAATTGTTCTCTCTCGAAAGCGAAAACTTACCTTCCGTCATCGTCCAACCAGCCCCTCAAGTCCTCCTTCAGTTCCATCGCCGCCTCCTCTACCCCACGCACACAGCCCTCAACGCCTCCAAACCGCCCATCGATCTTCCTTCGCACCTGCGAACGGAACAGTTCAAAGGGGTCTCCTCCCTTCTCTCGCCCAAATAAGGCGGTAGGCATAGCCGCAGGCGGCCAATTGAGGTTTTTGGGATCGAAGAGGAAAGCCGTGCCGGAAACAGCAGGATCCTCACATGCTTGTCCGACCGCCACCTTCCACGCTTCGACCATTTCGGCCAGTTTGCTGCTGTAGATCTCCGCCAGACGCTCTTTCAGGCTCCGTTGCACCGTCAGGAGAAGGCTCGACGTTTCCGTTCCTTGCGATGAGGCAGACAGAAGGAAAGCCTCCACGCGTTGCTTGAGGACGAAGAGTTGCTTGCCCGTCCTTATATGTGCAATCATCTCCTTGAAACCGTTCCCAAACTCTCGCTGAGATTTCTCCATCCATCTTTCCAGCACGGGGAGCGCGCCAGCAGGGGAGGGGTAGTTGTTGCGTTCAGACCGGGTGTCGATGAAGGGGGTAAAAGAAAGAATATGAGGAGGTAGATAGCGGAGGAGAAGGTGGGAGGAGGGGAGGGAATGGAGCAGCGAGACGATGGAGTTAGGATTTCCGTCCACACTATCTACTGTCGAGTCTCCCGTGACCTTTGGTGGATCGGAAGGCTTTTGTATTCGCTCAAGGAGTCGTAGCAGGTCCCCTCCGTCTTTGACAAACAGTTGAGTCGCCTGCGCACTGGTCACGAGTATGAGTTCAAGCGCCTCTTGAATGGCTGCCTCGTCCGTCGAGAAATCCGGCATGAAAATCGCCTTGGCGAGATTGGTTTGTAGAGCTTTCGAACGTATAGAGAGTAGGAGGTCGAGGGATTCCGGTATGCTGTTCGAATCCAGCAGCACAAGAGCTACGAGGGTCTCCGCTGTTGCCTGTTCCCATCGGACTTCACTAAGCATTCCGAGCTTATGCATTGATAAAGGGGAATATATTGGAGTGATAATAAAGGTCTGAATTAGAAACCCACAGTTGTTCCATCTTTCCAGCTGCTCAGCCTTGAGCGCGCTCTGCGTCCAACAATGTCGCCTAAGCCTTTGAGACGTTCCCACTGCTTCTCCACAAGTGGAAACATCTTCAAGATCCCCTTTTCTTCCTCTTCGTCCTCATCATCTTCATCCTCTTCCTCGTCCCAGCTCACAAACTCATTATAAACCACCTTCCCCAACCCTTCCAAGAGGGCAGCGTCAAGGTAAGCATTCGCCTCCAGGGATCGGTAGACCGACTCTGGAACGGAAAGGAGAAGTGAAACGAGCGTAGACAGCGTATACCGCTCTCGATCGACTGCGACTTCGGGTACAGCGGTGAGGGAGGAGGCGTGGGGGGACGGAAGGGAGCAGAGAGATTTTGCAGAGGAGATGTGCGTGATGAAGGAGTTGGAGGAGGAGCGCATGCGGAGGATGGAGGAGGCGGCAGAAAGAAGGTCTCGATATCGTTCCCTGGCGTTCCGGTTGGTTGGGTCGGTGAGTATTCAAGGATTATGGTGAGCAACTCACCCAACCATCGTTTTGAGCTCGTCCCGTTTTGAATCCGCCGATATCCTAACATTGTACAAGTCAGCTCTGTTTCTTACCCTCTCTCCAGAAACCACCATCTGACAGTCATGAAAACATTGCGGCGGGCGAAAGCAAGCTTGTGTTCAATTCAGTTGAGCAAGCTGTAATCGTCCTTTCTTGCTTTGGAATAAGCAAGATTGGTCTTGGAGGCTGCACTTCAATTGTTTTGCAGCCTGGGAGGACGCAAATAAATTGTGCATAAAGCGCATCTATTGTACAAGCCATGTTGATATCAGAGTCTGCAGCTTCGGAGTCTGCAAGATGACATTGAGTCAAAGCGCACAGGAGTTTGTAATCCTGCAAGAAGCTCAATAATGTTGATATCAGAGTCTGCAGCTTCGGAGTCTGCAAGATGA
This sequence comes from Atractiella rhizophila, assembly GCA_021432655.1. NCBI lineage: Eukaryota > Fungi > Basidiomycota > Atractiellomycetes > Atractiellales > Hoehnelomycetaceae > Atractiella > Atractiella rhizophila. The sequence goes on from MU271588.1 coordinate 16,542, forward strand.
CATTGAGTCAAAGCGCACAGGAGTTTGTAATCCTGCAAGAAGCTCAATCCCAGATTCCAGACTCCATCCTCAGCTGTGAAGCGCAGCAATTACTGTTGGTTTAAACAAAGCTCCTCATCCAACTGAAGGAACCATCCCGATCTCACAAACACCAGACGCACTCCAGGAATCCACCCTCAACAGACAACAAGCGACTTGCCTAGCCCTCTTCTCCAAAGTCCTCACATCCTTAACCCCAAACACCACAAACAGCTCATCCGCATCCTCAACCTCCAACAAATCCACATCCTCCGGCCTAAGACCTTTCCTATCCTTCAACACTAACGCGCTCTCCTTCCTCCTTCGAGGCGGGCCGTGTCCCCCATAGCGGGAGGTGGTGAATGTGGTGGTGACTGAGGATGCGGAGGGTGAGCGTGGGCCGGAGTTTAGAGAGGTGAGCGGGATAGAAGGGGGAATAATGGAGAGGTTGGTGAAGGAGCGGGAGGGTCGTGCGAGCTTTTTGTGGGAAGCAGAGGTGGATGCCATGGCTGTTTGGAGAGTTGCGCAGGGACGCGCCGCGTGAGCACCAGGTGTACGTACGGCATGGGGACGTTTGCTAGATTGGTCGTGTCTCTTATCTACTGCTTGAATCTACAGCGCTGTTATCATCCACTACATCGAACATGCAACTCCCATAGTCTAAACCTATTCTCATCCCCCGTCCACAGCTAGCACATCCACAATTCAGTAACCAGGTGCGGGTGTACACTTGAGGTGCACATCCCTCCTCAACCTCATCAAGTGATGCTACGTAATTCATCGTTACTCGTTAGTGAAGTTTCGAAAATGAGGCACGAAGAAGCGAAAGTTGCGTTTGTGCACGTGAGGCGCTTACTTTGCTTGCAAGCAAAGTCGACCATCGCCTCACACTCAGGTCTGCTGCTCCTCACTCGCAAGCAGTCTTCATACACGTTCTCTTTTTAAGTACCGTCCAACATGCCTCCTTACTCCTCCTGCTCCTTCCTAGCTTCCTTCAACCTCCTATTTCTCCTGCAGCATCGAAACGCGTCCCCCCCCCCTTCCGATCAGCCTTTTTTGCGGACATGGCGGACATCGTAGAGATTGACATGGACGCTCCGGACGCGTCTGAGGTAGCACTAGGTCCCCAAGTTAGATCTAGAGAGGATTTGAGGCTCGAAAACGAACAAATTCGAGCGCAACGCGTCGCCGAAACGAGCTCTGAGACGCGTCCTTCGGGCGATGGCACATCTCAATCTGGTTTCTTGAACTCTGGCATGTCGAAGGACGAGTTTATGATCCTTTTTAGCGAAGGCACGAAGCTGGACAACCACGAAAGAAATCTCATCGACTTTGTCTCGGCTTGGGAATCTATGGACGAATTGGCAAAGCTGACACAAGGCAGGATGAAAAAGTGGTTTGGTGAACACAGATGGTTGTCTAAAGGAGGTCAAGGAGAGTGGTTCCCTTATTCAAAACCACCCCCTCAGCGTTTCCAACCTCCTACTCCTCCCATGGTCATTGATGAGGACACCGACGAGTCGGGAACTCAACCTCTCCTCCACGGCAAACGCAACCCTACCCAGGCTCACAACCCTTCCTCCTCGCTCAACACCGCCCCCACCACTCCGTCTCCCGACAAAACGCTCAAAGCCTCAGATACGTTCAAAATTGCTTCTACGTTAGTTCAGCGCTTCAGCCTCGGAGAAATCGAATGGATCCAACTCTGCGACTCCTTTGCCCTGTCCACGTGCGAAATCGAGCTTCTAACCCATGTCAAACGAATCGTCGACGTGGAAATTTCAGGCTTTAAATCTCTCAACGCTAGTCTTTCCGATTACATCGCCGATATCCAGCAAGAACTTTGCACTGTCATGGCCCGCGAGCATGTTGCAAAGAAAGAACTCGCGAAACTACTCCCCGGCTCCCTAGAAGACACACATCCTCCCATCCGCCCTCCAAAACGGCCAGCTTCCCCCTTCCAAATCCCAGTTACCACAGAACAATTCGAGGAAGCTAGAAAGAAAGCTAGATTACTCCCATCTGGGAACGTCGCCCCCAAACCAGTCGAAGCCGATGAAGATCAAAAATCTAGGAGAGACCGCCTAAACGCGCATATAGCGAATTTAACCGACCCTTTAGTCAAAGTGAATTTGAACCTCAGCACAGACGATGAACTTATGGTGAGTCCCTCTCTTCTACCATTTTCTCACACCTTCTATTTAGTTACTCGCTACTCCTCTGTCTTCTCCATATCCCTTCCTTCCCCGATCCTCCCTTCCACGCGGCCAAATGGGCCATTACTCGTTAATCGCGGCCAAATGGGCCATTACTCGTTAATCGCAGCCAAATGGGCTATTCCTTGCATCCAAAAGGGCTCTGCATCCCTAGCCAAATGGGCTCTACCTTTCTAGCCAAATGGGCTTCACCTTCATAGCCAAATGGGCTCTACCTTCCTAGCCAAATGGGCTCCATGTTTTTAGCCAAATGGGCTCTACCTTATTAGCCAAGATGGGCTCTACCTTACTAGCCAAACGGGCTCTACCTTCCTAACCAAATGGGCCCTACCTCTTTCATAGAATCGAAGCGCCTTACGTTACAACCAATTGAACCTCACAATCTGCCTTTCAATTCTTTTGAGCTAATCTCATTTTGCCCTTTCCCTAGACCGAACATCCCCAACTCCAGCACTGGCTCTTGAAAAATCCCCACGCCTATGTCCCCATCATTGCCCTTGCCGGAAAAGATAGGAAGAAACTCGAAGACTCCTTCACTAAAAGTTCAGCAGCCCTCAATTCATCTGACGCATCTGTCCAGGAGAAGGCTCACAAGGCTTTGGGAGCGAAAATCCTCAAAGACTTCGAGGCCGTAGAAATGTCGATTTGTAGGCAAACTTGGGAGCTCTAGTATCGTTGGTTACTCGACGTCCTTGAAACCAACAATAGGCAAGTAGATGCCGGCTATGCTTCCCACCTTCGACCTTTCTTCAATTGGCCTCAAAGACTTCGAGGCCGTAGAAATGTCGATTTGTAGGCAAACTTGGGAGCTCTGGTATCGTTGGTTACTCAACGTCCTTGAAACCAACAATAGGCAAGTAGATGCCGGCTATGCTTCCCACCTTCGACCTTTCTTCAATTGGCTCTGCTCCAGACACGACAAACTCAGGCGTGAGGACGAATCAAGCGACGGTTGGGCAGCCATTCTTGCCACTGATATGTTAGGGCTGACACTATGTGCGGTCGCCGATAGGCGATGCGTCTGTAGTGGAGATAAACCTAAGAGCATGATATGACATGAAGACTAACCTGTAGTGGAGATAAACCTAAGAGAATACTCTAAGGTCACCTCCACTACTCTCTGATCTATATATACAAGCGGAATAACACTGCCACAGAGCGTAGAGGAGAGCAGATGAAACATGTAAGAGAACTAAAAAGGAAGTGACAGTGGGATTACGCGGAGTTAATAAGAGGAGGATAGGCACAATTGGGCTAAGTGGTGATGTAGGTGCAAATGGGCGAACGGGTGGGAGGCGCAGTGGCGAACGGGCGCCGATTCGCAGGGAACGCAAATGGGTGATAGGAGACGCAATCCGGCGAATGGGCGCCGATTTGCGTAAGATGCAAACCTGACATGATATCGAAATCCGAAAAAACCATGCCGTCGCCCCTACTTGCCACCTCGGTACTTCGGATCGTTGGGAGAAGATTTTCCAAAGATGGTACTTCAAATATCTAGGTCAAATGGCAAAGAGCGATACGGTCGCTTCTACTTGGGTCGACGCTTTCGGAAACCCCCTCTTGAAATCGGCCGCCCCCTCGTCCTCTGACAAACCTAACGCGAAAGGCCCCTTCAACTACAATTCTGGAAACCCCTTTCGTTCGAACTCCAACTCCTCCGATTCGTATCGCCCTAACTACCGCCAATCAAACCAAAAGGACAGGGATAAAGAAGGGAGTACTCCCTTTCGTGGAGAAAGCGACAGCCCCCTTCCCTGCATCAGATGCAACAACCCTGGCCACGTCGTCAAGGAGTGCAAAGCAAAGAAAATCGCTAATTGCCCCTCGTCGAAAAAGGATCTCGCCGCCTCCACTCAGCAGGATGGCAAACTGCTCCGTCAAAGAGACGGTAGCAAGATTTGCTTCTTCCATCAACAGCGCTCTGGCTGCAAGTGGGGAGAGAGATGCCTTGGTGGACTCCATATTTGTTCCCTCTGCGAAAGAGACAATTGTGGAGCTTCTCGACACGCTCCCCGTCCCCATTGAGGTTCCCTTTCCTGTTTTCGAACCAACAGTTTCAATTCAATTCCCTGGTATCCCCTCGCATCAAATTATCTCACCTTACAACGCCTCCGAATTTCGCAATCTTATAATCGAGTGCGGGCTACAACACCAATTTCTTAACGACAAAGTCAATATCCCTTACGGCATTACTAACGGTTTCGATCTCGGTATAGTCAACATCGACCCTATAAAAATCATCGCTCCGAACACGTCCCTCTCCAAAATGCGTCCCGAGCAAATTCAATTCGTGAAGACTTTTTGCGAAGAAGAAAAAGAACTAGGACGGCTTCTTGGCCCCTTCTCCGAAATCGATTTGGATAATCATTTCAATGGCCTTTGGCGCACCAGCCCCATCACAGTTGTCCAGCCCCATCACAGTTGTCCAGCCCCATCACAGTTGTCGACAAGGCCGGAGCACCAGGAGAATTTCGCTTGGTAATCGATTTCTCGCGTGATGCTTCATTAAAAGCCACAGATGGCACCATCACTAAGTTCGCCTCCATCAATTCCTTCATTAATCCAGACGACTTCCCATGCGAATGGACCACCTTCTCTGACACATTAGCTCTTTTCCTCTCCCTCCCAGAAGACTCTGAAGCCCTAGTTCTCGATGTCAAAGCCGCATTTCGTACCTTCTCTACCCATCCGAAATCTCGTCCCTTTCTCTGCTTTCAAGACTTCGACGGCAACTTCTGGTCCGATTCCGTGGGCTCCTTTGGCGTCTCCTCGTGTCCAGGCATTTTCGGACAAATCGACGACTGTTGGGTAGAGATAGTTAGGTCTAAAGTGTGTAAGTTGGTAGTGAAATGGGTCGATGATCACGTTCTCTTCCATTCGCACTCCCTGGGTGTATCCTGGGATAAGGAGGATCTTCTCCCTCTACTCCAGCGCCTCGGGGTCCACATGCATCCCAAAAAGTGCTTCGACTTCGCGCCGGTCTTCAAGTACATCGGCTTCATCTGGGACATCAAAAATAAATCCGTCTCTTTACCCCGCCTCAAATTCTTAAAGGCTATTTTACTCGTATCCTTCTGGCTCAACGATGGTTTCACATTTCAAAGAAATGATGCGTTCGTGTCTTTACCCCTCTTCCCTCTTCGCCACCTATCATTGCAGAAGCTGACCCCGCTTAGAGAATCGTTGCAGGGCTTTCTTTCACACATCGTACCCATCTTCCCCTTCCTTCACCCTTACCTGCGCAAAGTCTATAAACTCACAGCGGCCTTTATCGAAAAAGAAAAGCGCATTAGTAAGGCTTACTCCTCTTCGATTCGACTTAACATTGCCGACCCTCTGCGACGAGACCTCCTTTTCTGGTTCGACACCCTATTGTCTTCCCCACCGATCCTCTTCCCCAGCAACCCAAATTCAGTTTTACGTTTGCAATGGTTCGGCGACTCTTCCACTTCGTGGGGTTGTGCTTCCTTACTAGGCTTTCGCTGGTCAGCTTGGAAGTGGACTCTGCAGAAGCCAGAAAGAAAAATCGGCCTTGGAGAGACTTTGGCCGTCGAACTTGGAATTTACCTCCTTCATTCACTCGCTTCATCACCACAACACCCTCTCAACAAACCCCAAACCAGCCTCTGCGCAGTCGAAGTCCTCACAGATAATATGGGTGTCCTGGGTATTTTGGAAAAAGGCTGGGCTGATAACGAAGAATACAACGACTCGTTAAAACGAATCTTCGCTACCTGTCGTTCTCTTAACATCGTCCTCATTCCTGTTTATGTGCGTTCTGAAGATAATCTCGCCGATCTCCCCTCTCGTGGCGTTTTCTCTTCCCTAGATTCATCTAATTTTGTTAGCATTCAGCCTCCTTCCCCACTTTCCTCTGTTGTTGTGGGTTTCTCCGTTGCACCTTTTTAGCATATTTCCCGTGCCTTATTTTCACTTCATGCTGAAACCATCTATATTCCCCTACCTTCATCTCACATTTCCGCTCATCTCAGTAGCATCATTATCTCACATAGCATTATCTTATCTCAGCCCGCCTCATCTGTGTAATCATATTAGTTGTAGTCCATTTTTGAGTCACACTTAGAAGTGGAACGCTCACTCACTCATATCAGTGCACTCTCCTCCCCCCTGACCTTCTTGCTCCCCTTTTTTTTTCACGCCATGTTCAAAAATTACCCTCCTTCCCCTCGCACATCCACCAGAACCTCCAGACGCCCACAAATAATCATACCCCCTCAACCTCTCACCGCGCCCTCCGAAAGAGACAAAGCACGCCTTTTGCCTTACTTTCCAACTTCACATCTAAATCAGGACTGCGATTTCTCGAGACTTCTCTCAGATTTTGCCCAAGCGGTTTCAGAACTAGACAGTTTTAAGCTCGGCAGCAATCCCTTAACACCCAAAGTCAAAGCCTCGGAAAGGATGTTTTGTTGGTCAGGTACCTTCTTCTAGTGCATTGTCTCTTTCCACATTGCATTAACACAGTTCCGCTCAACAATAGGCCCTTCCATACCCTCCCAAGGACACCTCATTATTAACCATCCTGTCATCACTCATCTCCAAAAACTCGCGACCAAGAATGCCTGGGCCCCCGCAACTTTGGAAACCTACTCCTCCGCACTCCCCAAGTTTATGGAATTCTGTGACAAAATGGGAATTCCCCACGACCAACGATTCCCTATGACCCCCCAATTGGTTTCCTCCTTCGTTTTATGGGCTTCTGGCCCCAAGGATTCATACCCTGGCGCATTGGGTCCGAAGAAGGAGATCGCTGTTAGCACAGCCACAGGCTACGTCAGCGCTTTTCACGCATGGCACCTCATTCAGGGTTACCCTTGGGTATGGGACGACAAACCCCATGAACTCGTTCTATGGAGTCGCGGACTCGCCCGGCTCCAGGGAAACTCCCATAAGAAGCCCCCTCGCCCCGCCATAACTCTGCAGATGATCTCCCTTCTCATCGACAATCTCAGTCACGACGATTGCTTCGACGCCGCGGTTCTAGCCTGCGCCTTGGTCACCTTCTTTAGTCTCTTCCGCCTGGGGGAAACCACAGTTCGCAGCGTCCGCAATTACGACCCACTAGACGCGATCACCAGGAAAGATGTCGTCTATCATCTATCACCCGATGGTATCCCCTTTTACAAAATCCTCCTTCGTCACGACAAGACGCTGGACGTGAGTGACATCCGTATCTTGCGTTTCGTGCAATTAAGGGTTGGCAAATGGTGGATTATGGATCTTGTCAACAATCATCTAGCCCGCAATCTCTCCTCCGATCCAGATGCACATTTCTTCGGCTACTTCTCTTCCAAGTCCAAGTCGTTTCGTCCTCTCACAAAAGACGCATACATCACTCATGTCAACCAAGTTTGGTCTACCTTTGGTTACCCTCATATAACCGGTCACAGTCATCGCATTGGTGGCGCTTCCTTAATGCTTAACCTGGGATTCGAAATCGAGTTTATTCGCATCATCGGCCGCTGGAAGTCTATCTCTTACGCCCTTTACCTGCGTCTCTTGGACGAGTTTATTCCCAACAGCTTAGCTAAAATTACATTCCTTATCGACATGAAGAAGCGTTCCCAATTCACTCCCTCCCTCACGTCAAACCCTCAGGTCATCAAAGATCTGGCCATTTTGGAACAGTCTTACCTCGACACCTTCCAACAGTCGTCCTCTCCCAAGGGAAGAAACATCGCAAAGAAAGTCGAAGCTACTCAGTCCCGTTCCATCAAGGAAAGGAACGGTCAAAAATGATGCAGCTCACTTTAGGCTGGGAGCTGGTCGTGCCTCTCATGGGTAGGTCAGAGTGCTAGCTGCTCTCCCAGGCACTCACAGCCTTTTGGGGTGAGCGCTTCTGCCCTTTTTCAGCGGGTTCTTGCGCTTTGTAGTCGAACAAAACAATAGTTAGTTACTCATTTCTTTCATCCTCTATTTCGACTACAAAGTGCAACAACCCACACACCGCTCTATAGTACAAAGCAAAGTTGCCATCCTCAGCTTGCACAAATAGTGAAGTTTCAAAAATGAGGCACGAAGAAGCGAAAGTTGCGTTTGTGCACGTGAGGCGCTTACTTTGCTTGCAAGCAAAGTCGACCATCGCCTCACACTCAGGTCTGCTGCTCCTCACTCGCAAGCAGTCTTCATATGCGTTCTCTTTTTAAGTCCCACCCACCCGTCCCCTTGCTTCCTCCAAGTCTATAGAGCATGCTATCCAAATCCTCGTTGGTTAGGGTGAGCGCTTCTGCCTTTTTTCAGCGGGGTCTTGCGCTTTGTAGTCGAACAAAACAATAGTTAGTTACTCATTTCTTTCATCCTCTATTTCAACTACAAAGTGCAACAACCCACACACCGCTCTATAGTACAAAGCAAAGTTGCCATCCTCAGCTTGCACAAACATCGAAAGTCGACTGAAGACATGACAGAGGCGTCCAAATCTGCCAGCGCCATTGTCATCGGATACTGGAATAGCTCAATTAACGCCGGCAGTTCACTTACGGCCGTCAACCCGTCCGAAAAAAGTCGTTGAACTTCTGTGACTGACTGGGAACATGAGTTCGCGGGTCAGTAAGATCTGACCTCAGGCTGCTCCACTCGATACTTTACGTCGTTACGACTTACGCCCCACTTGTTAATTCAAATGTAGACTTTGCATAGTTTGGAACAGATCTCGGAATGCTAGAAAATTGTCACCTCGTTAGCCTCGTTCGTCCCGTTCGTGAGCCATTGCGACAAGGGCGCTGCCAAACAAACGTACCGCGAGGTTGGGATGGTGCGGCTGTTGACGGACGAACCAAAACGGCTGAGCAAGTCGCAATTGAAATGAAACTGCCGCAGCTGGATGAGATGTCAGTTGACTGGAGCTGGACAGGACAAGACCAGGAGCAGCATGCAAGGATGCGATGGTAACAATTAACGTCACTACAGAACGAGACTCGACAGGAGTCACTAATCCACCGAAGAAGACATGGCTCATTTCGCTTTCTTCGCGACTATGAAGAGCATCGCAATTCTATTCATGTGAGAATTGACAGAAGAATCATGAAACTAATCCACTTGGGGCCCACAAAGCCAGCTTCGATATTCAATGCCTGGTCCAGGTAACCATTTGCAACACGGAGATCGGATACCTTGGGCGCACGAGACGAACGAGCAGGAGCTTCCCAGAACAATCATGGCACTTGATTTTTTGGTAATGAAAGGATAGCATGGAATCGAACTCTGACTCAGAAATCAAGGTCTTAAATCCCCCCTCTGAATATCTGAATGTTGAATAGACAGTGGACAGGTTTCTGGACAGGTTTGGATCCCAGACTGAATTGCAAACTCGCTAGCGGTTTCCCGATCCGACTGCGGCCAGCTACACTGTCACGCAAACCTTATCTAGAAGGACACCACAGGTGAGCTTGGACTGGACGAAAAGGAATGTCAAAATGTCAACCAGGGCGAATAATGATGAACATATAAAAGAGGCTGAAGAGATGCCATCTCACTCCCTCAAGACTCTCAGCTACCTCTGCAAACTCTACCGATTAGACCAGAACTCTCAAGTCAATGGAAGGTACCCTCCGCCAGTTGAGATTTGTGGCAAGTCTCCATCTTTTCTTGTCATTCATACAGCCGACAGTGGTCTTTGCAGGCCGTATCAGATCAAACCTACTTCATCGAGCTGAATGGAGAAGAACACATCATTCCTCAAGAGATGGTGTTGACCGTCCTCGCTGGATTGCTTGCCCGTACAGTCTTTCACATTTACTTTCCTGCTGAGGGGTACTGAGGAATTAGATAGGACACTGTTCAGAAGTCCCTGTCAATCAAACTGAACATCATGGGTGATGGAATTGCTGGCCTGCTCCAACGTGCTCCGCCGACCTCGTCTTTTCCAAATCGCATCACGTGCTTCACAAAATTTTCCTTCCCCTTCTCCCAGAAACCACGTCCTGTCCACATTGTATACGTGAAACTAAACTAATCCATGTCGTTCTTCTCCTATTTCTATTCGAATCAGCAATAACCTGAATAAAGGAGACTGCTGAATCTGCAATTCCTACCCCTTTCGATCTTCAGACTAGAGTTAACACTGGTTGCCGCCTAATACACGAGCAAGCGGTCGAGCAAATCAAAATACCAAGTTAATCTTTCGGTCCTTCATTTCAATCCCTTATATCATCTCCAGTCGTGGAACAGGATGCAAATTGAGAAACAGACAAGCTGATCCATACTAAAACGTTTCAAATGGCTTCACTTCTCCCTCATTACAACAATCAAAGAAGCTGGGCTCCCTAACAAGCAGACAATCCACATCTACCGATGGTGTACACCAAACACAGGAGGCAAAGAGCAAGAAGGAGGTCGTCTGACAGAGCCTTAAGAAGTACGCCTTTGAACGTTCACGTTTGGATAAACTTGGCGAGCGCAGGACACATCAAGAATTGATCCACTCACGATATATCGATAACAAAGCATTCCATCCCCCACATCTCTTGTGCTGAACTGAGCTCTCGTTTCAACTTCAACGGCTGCTAACCCCTAACTCTCCTTCTGGCGTCATCCAGTCACAACATTGAGCTGCATATCTTGTGGAGATACGAATGAACAGTGGAACCGATGAGATATGGCGAGGGATTTAAGGCAGCATATTCGACTTCTGACATTTGAAATGTTGGTGTGCGCAGGTAGGCGCGTGTAGGCGCAGACGAGAATTCACCTTGAGGACCTGCACAAACTATTATTGTCCGCATTGAAGCTAAATATTAATATTGTATAACGTCCATCATCTCTCAGGATCTCAGGACTCTCTCTAGGTGAAGGAATATCTAGTTCTATGTTCTGAAGCTCACACAGCTGTCCAGCACCGCTTCCACTTCCCACCATGTCTGCACCCCCCGAGCTAGGAACAGCCGAAGGCATCACCCTCTCCCCAGCTCAAACAACGACCGCACAAAACGTCGTCCTAATCTTCAGAGGGCAATGTACACCTTCCATCCTGGACAGCTTTTCCGAATCCTGCATCTTCGAAGACCCTTTCGCACACGCCGTCGGTCGACGCGAATGGTCCGCCCAATTCTACGGCCTCGCGAAGCTTTTTGAGGTCGAGACTTCGAACGAGGTCGTGGTGCTGGCGGAGGAGGGGAAGATTGCTATCGATTGTGATATCGAGTATAAGATGAAGGCGATGAAGAAGGTGGTTAATTGGAAAACTACTGGACAACTTTATGTCGAGACGGACGCGGAGGGAAAGGTGGTTAGGCTTGAGGATAGGTGGGAGAGGGATGGCGTGCTCTTGAAGGAGAAGTTTTGGGGAGTCAGGAACTTCTTTAGGAGACAGAATGCGAGGATGTTTCCCATCTTTATTTCTATTCCGAAACCCACGGACGAACGAAAGAATAGGTAACTTGGTTAGAGGTGTGACGTTCTTTTGTTGCTTCACAAACTTTGATGTTGCTTGGGTGTCTTGATGACTTTACAAATTAATGTTGTTCTGCGAAGCTCGATGAGCAATAGATAGAAGCAATGGATTCAGGGTCGCGTTCAAGTAATGTTTATCGAAGGAGTATCATTGTCTGCCTCAACTTGGCTTCAAGATCGCCATAGCAGCCTTTCTAGTCAACTCTTCACGTGTCCGCTACCTCTGCGCGACGAGTACATATCTTCCTGCTCGTTCGGGGGACCTTCCGAAGCCGAAGTAGAAGTTTGCCCTCGGTTGTTGAAAACAAGCTGCCAGCCAGTGAGAGCAACACAGAAGCAGGTGACCATGTACTTCCCAACATCCATCCCCACGCTCCTCTCCTTCTCCACAACCTCAGTCCCCCTCGGTCCCTCCAGCCATCCGCCGCCGAACCCGCGCGCATCGCTCCCAAATGTCGGAGAAGAGGGCACAGGCGAGATATTGCAGATTGAAAGAAACAGCAGGGGGGATAAGTGGATTGCTTTGACTGGAGAGGAGGTGGCGCTTTGGAATGTGAGAGTGAGTGTTTTTGTTGTGCGGTTGGGTTTCACTTTGGAGAAGCGCGTTATGCGTTATGATGACTGCTTCTTTGATTTACTTGCATGTCGCACGGTTGGGAGAGTCTGGTATAATGATCGACATGTTAACATGTCTGAAGCCAGCATCTCTCTTGCAGACACGGAAGTGCAGGTTGTAGATGCTTCAAAAGAGCTGCTGCGCTGCTGCTTAGCATGAAAGCTCCATGTGTCGCTTCGGTATACTAGAAGTAGATGATCCTCTGCTTTGAGCCTTCTTCAGTGGTACATATGCCACTAGCAATCTCTTTGAAAAGGAACATGTAAAAGGTCTTCCTGTTCTAGAGTATATAATTTGCACTCAACGATCCATCAGTCATCTGGATTTATCGACTAGTTGGAAGCCGCTCTTACGTAGTTACTGTGTTCAAGAACATGAAGACATGAAACTCCCTGTTTTTGTCGCAGGAATCAATATTTGGACATTGAACTTGCACAAAACGTTGTCATTGTCGCGTCCACTTGCCGCTCTAGCGATTGTCTCCTTCATCTAGTATGTCTTGTTGTCACAGGAGTAATCGACCAAACTATACAAGAGAGAGAGAAGTCGGGGAGGGTGACGTTTTAATTTCAACTGAATTCCAAGCTCCCCTGTGTAGACGATTATAGAGAGATAGACGTCGCACGCAACATCTCTGTCAACGCATCCCGTCTCTCCTTTTGTGACGCTGACTTCTATATCTCTCCACAGCCTACAGTCGCAATCGCCAAAGTACGACGAACAGCTCAAAGCTTACGAACCCACGGTCCCAACAAGAGCGTAGTTTGGAAACCAGACGGAACCGTATTCGCCGTGCAGGTTCGGCTCTTCTTCCCTTCCTCCCTTCTGGTCACTAATCTGAGGGAACTGTGCACGGAACACTAGACGCGCTCAAATACGGTTTTTTTCTACTCTATCGCGCTCATACCTCCTCCTGCGGACACCGTTTATAAGGTTCCATCAAGTGCGACGTTTGGGACCGGACCGGGGGAGGGAGGGGAGATGAAGGGTGTTTTGGTCGAGGGCGTAGGGGATGCTGGGCTCGGAGTCGGAGAAGGTGTTGGTTGGTACGTCTTTCTGCAGTCTTTTGCTTTTTTGATGTTTGATGTGATCGAGACTGGCTGATTGACCGTATCGTAGCATGGCTGCCACGCCGACTCATTTGCTCGTTTCGATCCTGAACCCGGCTTCTATACGCTCCATTCCTTGGCCTTCTCCTCCTACGCTGCCTAAAGACCAAACCTCAATACCTCCACCTCCTACCCCTAATCCTCAGAAGGTCATAGTTGATATAATGGACCGCTGGGACTTTCTCCTGTTCCAAAATGGTAGGTTCTTCCCGTCTTCACCCTGCCTACGTACATGCTCAACTCCTTGCACAGTGACGATAACCTACATGTCCTACTCCCGCTCCCTCGCCGTCTACTTCCTCATAACATCCGACGGTCGAGCATACGTAGCCAAATCCCGTCGCACACCTCCCTCCGGTCCTGCAGCTCGGAAACGGCGAAGATCGTCCCTATCAGCCACGTCCCCACGACGGTCTCACTTGTCTAACCATAACCAGAGCAAGCAATCGCTCGACTCGAACGGGACCCTACTCTATCGGCCGGAGGAGAGCGAGACGTCGGATTCGGAGGCGGATCGCGATCGAGATCGTGAGGATGATGATGAGGAGGAAGAGGAGGAACGGGAGGGGGAAGGCAGAGGTGGTCAGAGTGAGGCTTTGGATGGGTTGGAGGAGAAGGAGAATAGGTGGTTTGGACGGTGTTTTTATGGAGCTGAGTGGGAGGATGAGCCTTCAAACTTGGAGTGGAGTGTCGGGGGAACAGGAGGAGAGGGGAACACGAGTGTTGATTTTGAGGATGAGGAGGAGGAGGAGGAGAGGAGGGAAGAGAGGAATGAAAAGTGGAGGAGGAGCGATGGGAAAGGAGCCAGAGTGTTAGCGGTCAATGGCAAGTTCTCCATCGTTTCCTTGGGTCTAGAAGAGTGCGTCGATCTTGCATCCAGCCAAATAGTACTTGTGATGGCTGACCAAGTTATGTGATTGATAGTGGGTCCATTGCGCATTTCTCATTGGCTTTGTCTTCAAATTTCACATCCTCCCCCCAACTCCCACCTCAAGCGCTTCCCCTCCTTCCGGCTGTGCATCCTCTCTATGTGGCGTCCCTCAAAGATTCGTTGAACTCCACATCGAGCAACTTCTCAACCGGCTCCGTATCCACGCTTAGCTGGTTCGCCAACCCTTTCATCCTCTCTGCCATTTTAAATGACCCTTCGTCTCACTGAACAGGACGTCTGATGGGTATGCCCTTGCGGTGGGATGGAAGAAGGGGTGGAGCATTTGGTCCGTCTTCGGAAGGCTAAATTGTTGGTCGAATGATGGACGGACAAATGGGATCGAGAATGAAGAAGAAGTTGAATTGGTCAATATTCGCTTTCAGGATCATTTCATGAAGGGTGTAAAGGGCATGGTGCGCTTTCACTCCTTAAACTTCTCATACGTTATGCCTCTAACGAGATTATCTTGTAGTTCTGGGCGGCGGGTAATCTAGAGTTGACTGTGTTGGCTGGTGCAACCGTTGCACCAAGAGGCAAAGGTAGGTGCGTGCGACGCATATGATAAAGCAATGGCTTAACTTGACGTGTTTCTAGTGCACGACGAGCAACTCTTCATCATCCCTTTCGCAAAAAGTGCTGTCACTGGATTGCACTCCCCCGTAAGCATTCGACTCAGGACTAAACTCTTGTTTTATGCCCTTCCCTCGAATTAGGATAATACGAAGCATGCCTTTTTGCAGATGGATGATCGAGTGCTGGTTTATCGTGGTGCCGATCAGCCAGATATGAGCGTGATCAACCCCGAATCGGATGTTTGGCAACACATCAAGGTCTGTTCTATTTGTCACCCCTTTCAGGGATTGATTGAGGCAACAGATTCCCTCAAACTACATCTCACAAAACTGGCCAATCAAGTACAGCTGTATTTCTTCTGACGCCAGGATGATTGCTGTCGCCGGAAAGAACGGTCTAACACACTACAACGCTTTGACTGGCCGGTGGAAGCTGTTTGAGAACCTCAGTCAAGAGAGCGCATTTTCCGTGCGCGGCGGAATGCAATGGTATAAGGATGTCTTGGTCGTTGCCACGGACGAAGCAGGGAAGTACGCAGTGCGTCAATCTCTTTCTTCCCGTCGCAAGTTTTCATGGAGGTGACTGCAGATCCGCCTTTTCGGACGAGACCATCCGCTGAATACAAACTACATACTTCATCAAGAACCCCTACACGCTCCAGTCGTCCTTCTTTCGATATTTGATGATTCCCTTCTCGTGTATACGCTGGATAATACCTTCTATCACTTCCTCCTTCTTCCTTCTCGAGATGGCATTCAGTTACGAATGTGTGGTTCCATTGGATTTGAAGGAGTGGTACGGAACCCCATGCGCGTACGAGGAATGAGCTGGCTGGTTCCCAAATCTCAACAACGTAAGATACTTTTCCTTTAGAGCGGTATCCAATCATTAATGTAAGTATTTAGGTTTTGGAGATCCAGCAGATGACCTCAACGTCGCCACAGTCATCTTCCTGATCGACGGTCATCTTGTCCTCCTCCGTCCTCGTCGCGCAGTTGATCAAGAGGTGAAATATGACATGCAGATTCTCGCCGACCGTATCGAATTTTATTGGACCCACTTATCAGGCATTGGGACGCTCGAGAACTCACTCTGGGGTTGGGATGGGAGGAGAATACGAGTTTGGCTTGACGCGTTGACTATCGAAGCAGTCAAAGTAGATGAGGAGAGAGACGCTTATCACAGTGTGCAAGAGAGTGTTGCCATCGACGTCGACTTTTATCCGCTCTGTCAGTATTCTTCCTCTCATACGGCTGATATTCACAACCGGAGATAGCCCTGCTGATGGATAAGGGGATCATCATAGGAGTAGACTCGGAGACGCTCATCAAGCGTAGTCTGGACTTTCCCATTTTTAAAATTATGACAAATGTGAGCCTTTTCGAACTCAAATAGAGCCAAACTGATCTGTTACTGGGTAGACGCATCTCTTCCTTCACCATCTCCTTCGGTTCCATCTCTCCCGTCATCAAGTAAAAGAAGCTGTTCTTCTCGCCTCGTTCTATCAATCCCTTATTTACTTCTCCCACGCACTCGAGATTCTCCTCCACAGCGTTCTCGAAGCAGAAACGGATGGAAAACCTTTGCACACCCCCAGCAGTTCCGTTTTTCCATCACCCAACGGTGGCGCCGCCCGTCTTTACGAACCGCCTGGTGAAGAACAAGAAGCAGTTCTCCCATACGTTATCGACTTTTTGGATCACTTCGACGCGGCTCTTGAAGTGGTCGTGGGATGCGCAAGGAAGACCGAAGTTGCCAGATGGAGTCAGCTGTTTGAGGTTGTGGGACGTCCAGAAGACTTGTTTGAGGTTTGCATGTCCTCTGCCATCAATCCTCGCTTACGTGTTTTGCACTTAGAAATGCATGATAGCTGGGCAGCTAAAAGTTGCTGCTTCCTATTTGCTGGTTCTACATAACCTAGAATCTTTGGAGCAGAGCAGCAAGGTATGAGGATTCGTATTGCACTATGGATCATGTCTCATTAGGAAACAGGATACAGTTCGTTTATTAAAAGCTGCGATGGCTGCTCAGGACTGGGCGGTGGGTCTTCGTCCCTAAACTCATGGCTGGGCTGAATATTGTTGCAGCTATGCAAGGAGCTGCTACGTTTCCTCTATTCATTAGACGACAGCGGGCAGATCCTCGAAGCAGCCCTTGAAGAAGCCAATGCCATTCCCGCAGGTTATGTCCCTAGTCGTCGAGAGCGGCCGACTCGTGCAGCATCGGACGCCGGGGTTGACCACACATATCGACCAGTTTCACCTCGCAACTTTCCGAAAGGGTCATCTGAGCTCCAACCTCCTCAGACTGCGGAACGTTCAGCGTCGCCAGCAACAATCCCTCGAAGTACAAGTGCACCATCGACTGTACCAATGCAACCCAGGCAGAGAACGACATCGGGCCTGGGAGCTTTGATGTCCAGAGTGGGTATATCAGCGAATGCCAGCAGTCAAGGGTTCGGCGAGGTCTTTCCAAAAGGGTTGGGGAGAACATTTTCGGATCAAAATGGAGGTGATTTGAAGGATGACAAAGGAACAGAAGACACGGACGAACCATAGCGCGTTCAATATGCTTTTTTTCTGGATACTCTGACGGCGAGACTGCATAGTGGCAATAGTGCTCAGGGTCAAGGTCATTGTGTTCAACTCGACTAGTCAACAAAGGAACTCTAGCAGGTTCCACGGTATCATCATTCGATTTATCATATAATGGGTTCCTGAAGTCTGGTATACATGAGTCGCAAATCACCAGAGAGGCAATTTGAAATAATGTTGCGACCTGTCATTCAAAATATTTGTGACTTCTTCCTCGCGTGACGATCTGATTTCTTCATACGGTGTCATATATCACCCCTCCTCATCTCTCCCTCCCCAAGCTACATCACGTTGGACTCCAAGTAGGAATGGATCAAGCATACCATCGAACTGAAGCTTCATTGTGTACTATGCTTGCAAAAGTATATAGAGGGCGACAGAAACTTCACTAACAGGGGAGAAGTCAGGAGGAACTTAATGGAGAACTCCAGATTAAATCGAAGTAACTGTGTCTGTCCCAACTGGGAAAGCTAAAACGTCTCAAGAAGCTTCTCTTCCACGGTGTATATTTTGAGGCCACCTCCATCTCTCAAGATGATCTTCTAGAGCTTCGAGTCTTCTATTTTATAGACTCTTGGGGTTCAGAAAGCCTGCTGGCTAATCTCCTTTCTATCCCATCTCTGACTTGGACTTGAATGGAAAGGTTATGTTCGATTGAACATTATCAACTAACATTTTGTCACCGTCTGCTGGTGTCGAGTTAATAGGCGAGCATTTCGTGAAAAGAATACCGCAATGGTAAATGAAACACCAGTCCTTCGTCTTCAGTAACAAAGGTCCCCTACAGCTGCCTCATTCCTTGTTCCTTTCAACTCTAGCGTTTAGATCGTCTAGATGCGAGCTCAGTGTCGCTGCTGAATATTCTGACTTGATGGACATCTCATTATCCTTACACCTCAGGAAGCAAATAGACAAGGGGAGAGACGTCTGCACCATGTTCCATGAACGCATCCTCACTTCCTAACAAGGCTCCAACGCATCCATTCGAGTTTCTAGCGAACATTCGAGCTGGGCTGGTTCCTCTGGTTCCTTTGGAGTTGAATTCTCACTTATATTCAACAAACGGTGTTACCCATGGCGCTGGTCAGCTCTGAGCATGTAATTGGACTATTTAGGTAGCCGCGCCTTTAGATTGCAGTAGATCTGGACACTGCTATAGCGCGCCACATATCGCTTGAATGACGGGGGTTCTTGCCTTGCATTACTTCATGCCGCGTTAACCATTGGAGAGCGGCAACTTAAATCACCATACTCTCCAAACAAGCTACTTTGCATTTCTTAGAAAGTGAATCAAAGATAACGGTGTGGAGACATCAAAGGGAAGAAAGAACATATACCAATTCCCATACAAAAGTTTGTGCTAACCAGATCGGTCTACAATCTTCCTTATGGAGCAGTAGCAAAGCTCATTTTGCTATCTTGAGAGTCATGCGACGTCAACTCGTCCAGCGCTCCATCTCCAGTGCCATGCCGCAAGATCAGACACGCACACTTCAGCTCAACTTTGCCACGGCCATCAAACACCTTTGGCATCCTATCCGCGTTCCCTAATTCTCACAATGACAAGTCTTTTGGCGTTTGGAGATGAGTAATGCGTAATGCATGATGGGTGGATGCTTCTGTGTAGTGAAGTTGCGCCGCAGCAACTGGCCGCAAGTTCGCATCTGTCCACAGACCACTTGAACCGTGCGAACTTCCTTAAGCTTGCGAACTCGACGCATCACAACCGAGCCAGAGCCATTTGTAAACATAAGCACCTGCAGTGAAGAGGTCTGCTTCTCCTTTATTGGTAGCCCAACTGGCAACTCGAATCCAACTTCCCCTGGACTCATCCCAAACAACATTAGGAAGAAAGAGCGAGGATGGTGCTTGCGGGGAGGCAGGAGCGAGAGCTAGCTAGCCTCAAACTGCTTATTGTTACGGCCCAGGAAGCGGAGAGGTAGTGTACGTTATGCTTTTCTCTCTGCCGTACGCGTGTCGATCTTCTACGTCCGTGGAGAGTTGCATATAGAGACGCGAAGGTGCGAGACTTTGGTTATAATCCAATAGGAGAAGGATTTGTCTTGTGTCACAATTTCACATAGCGAGACGGCTCCCTTTCGCGTGCCAAAGCATCAGCCTACGGCCTAGATACCTGAAGGATAACAGGTTGAGAAATAGCTTAAGGACTCGTCCGCTAGGTAACCCCCTACCTAGGCGCCGCAGCAAGCGTCTACTCACGTGCGGTAGATCTCGCGTTTCCCACCGATACTAGTAATAGAGCTCAGGATGAGTCTTTATGTAATCTAAAACGCGAAAACCTCTACTCCGCCGCCGAACGGAGAAAATAGGAGCTACTTATAGGACCTTTCCAATATCAGGTTTTAGACCTGCAACCGTCACGAGAAAAACCAGAAACCAGCTATCTAACGTTATGTGGTCAACCCTAGACCCAAGGACAAAGCGTGTTAGTCTGTGCGAAGCGAAAGAGCGTCTTGCCATTACAATGCCTGGACAGGTAGGTATCGCTTATTGGGAATAGGGGTGATGGGTAGGGATCCTATAGGGCGAAGGTGCTTATGCAGAGCAACAGCACAAATTTTCTGGTGAGGTTGACCTATTCTGGGCAGCTGAACTTGAGCTGCGACACCAGCCCTAACATGTTGACATCCGGTCTTTTTCCTTCACTTAATTTCACCATGTCCTCTCCTCCTTCTCGTCTTCGCTTGGAGCTAATTTGCGACGAAAACGTGCTGGCTAGCCGTCCAACGTTCCTACCGTGGACATCGGTTGTACTTAATAACCTGCTTCCACACTCTAAGGTGTCTGGACTTTCCCATAGACAGCCGTTCTCCGTGACTAATTATAAGAAGTGTGCTGTGTTGCGCCTTCCTTCGCCATGGAACCTCGAGCTTACAAAAGAAGACGAGGTGGCTTCCTGAGTACTCGAGGGTTGCGAGTGTCGTTCCATCTACCCAAACCCTCTCTGCGTGTAAGTATGCATACGAGCACATGTAAAGCAATAAGCAGGGGCGAAGAAAGTACAGCTATTAGCAACCTTCCGGAAGCCTTCAACTGGGGTCAGCTACTACCTTCAAGTCTCACTTGTGACAGTCGGTCAATGTCCACTCTTTATTAGGACGCTAGATGCTCGTCGTATCTCTTGAGTGTTAAGCGCAG
>MU271589.1:3524-21113 GCA_021432655.1 Atractiella rhizophila
GTCGTCTGCTCAGCTTCTTTGTGGCAAATAATTACAGTTGCGGTAGTAGCTTCCCTGCATCCCTCAGCAACGAGTAGGAGCTCAGGAGTGGCCGGGAAGTGCGGGACTTTGCAGGTGTCGAAAACCGCGACACCGTTCTTTGTACCCAACTTTCGATTACCTTTCCATGCAACCGACGTAAATAGTATTATTTACATAGTTACCCCTGGACACACACGCTGCGTCTTACAACTTTAGTAGCTTGCTGATTTTCTTGTACCGGTTTAAGACGCCGTCGTTCTTTTGTTCCTTGTTTGGTCCTATTCTCATGAAATGGCGTGCACTTGGTCGTTGAGTTTGGCACAACAAGTGCTGCGGAAACGCGAGCAGTCAGGTGATACAAGATGTGAATACGGCGTATACGGAAAGGTTAAGGTTTAGAAATGCGGGAGTGCTGGATGCGAGTTGAGACTGGGAACAAGTCTGAATTTACATAGTTGTACGATAGGCCTTATATAAACATGAAATACCAATGATACCATAAACAATCATCGAATATGCAAGAGAGCAAAGTAACAATCATAAGAGACGGAATAGGGGAGTAAGGAGAGATACTAACAATCATTAAAGGATCACCTAATGCGTGACCTGAATGTTGCAATGAGGGGGAGAATGATGGGGAGAGAAGAGGTGTTGGAAGGACAGGGAATTCCCCAAAGTGGTGTCGAAGCAGTAGACGGGAACCATGACTCTAACGGAGGAGTCATCGTATCCACATCATCCCCTTCTCAACCTGAGCCGTCTCAGGCTCATGGAAAGATAAAAGAAATAGAATCAAACAGATACACAACCGGAGCAAACAGAAACCAAAGAAAACAGAAGTAAGAGTAAGACAACATATTAGAAACAAGACAATAAACGCTAGAGAGGGAAAACCCGGTCTTAGTATACGAAACGCTCGAATACAGCTTACGGGAAACAAAACCTCAAAAGCAAAACGAAAAGTTAAGTAAGACTTAGAAACCCTTATACATCATTTGCTAGCAGGCTGAGGTATCCTTCAGATCCTGAAGTCCTCGAGGTGCTGAGGAGGGCGAGCAAGTCGTCCAGAGCGCAAAGGAACCGAAGAGGAGGTTCGTGGTCGTGGATGATTGTCGTGTACGATGGGGGGAGCAGGACGTGGCTGTCTAGCCCTTCGAGGCAAAGGTACTGGTGGTGGACGAGGAGGTGGTGGAGGTGGGCGAGTCCGCAAGGTCCTAGTTGAAGGTGCAGGGCGTTGGCGAGTCCGTGCAACAGAGCGTGCGATCGGAGGGGGTTGAGGAGTGGAAGGAAGCGGAGGAGGCGTAGGCACTCGTGGAATGGGGGGAGGAGTCCAGACACGAGGTGGTTGAGGAGAGATAGGTCGAGGAGGGACGATTGGTCGAGAGTGGAAGTCTTGAGCAGCTCGATCTTGAGTTTGTAGTCGTTGTGTCGAGTACCAGAGGTCCGGATTCGTAATAGAATGTTTCGTTCTAAACAATTTCAGCTTTTCTCCGTTGATGAGCGTCCTCAACACATAGCCATGTGTTGTCTCCAGCTGGTAAGCCCCATTATCCGACATCCCCTTAATCTTGAAGGGTCCATCCCATTTAGGCTGCAACTTGTTAGCACGCCTATCGTTCCACCTAAGTACCAAGTCCCCAATAACAAACCCTTGGTCGGCATAGGTTTCGTCTCGATCCTGCGCTCGTCGTTCTCGAATGTCATAGGCTCGTTGGGCGGCTTGGGCTCGAATATCTGTGAGGTCAATTGGCCGAATTCCTACTTGCACATCTTCAATTCCAGCACTCGGTGAGAAAGAGAGCGAAACAGACCCGTGCCAAATACTCCGCGCTTTGGACCGACAGTAGTCTTCCCGAGACTTTTCCTTCTCTTCCTCGCGCTTTCCAATTGAGCTTTCTTCCTCGCTGCCTCTCTTTCTGTCACAATCTTCTTCTGCTCTATCCCTGTAGGAGGCGCTGGCGCGTTAGCAAGAGTGAGACGGGAATCGCCTGCGGCAGCAGTGGAAGGTTTGAAGCGTTTTGCGTTGCGTTCGCCATCAGGAGCTGCTCGCTTTCCAGGCCGATCAACGATACTCGCCATCCTGCATTTCAGCATTAAATTCCGCAGGAGAGAATGAGGAGAAGAGCGCACTTGGAAAATTCGCGCTCGTGAGCGTCGTCAAACCTACCCTTCCTCTTCATGGTCCCAGCTCGTGCACCCATCTCTCCAAATGTTGCTTTGAATTCAGCTTCAACTTCAGGCAGGACTTCCCCTCCACCGGTTTCCACTCTTCGGTTCAGTTCTCTCATCATCTTCTCAGCTGCCGTCAGCCCTGATGTGGACGCTTCCGGAGCGGAAGTCGAAGCCATTGGAGGGTGCTCGGTATCCACGTCCATGTCGTGGTTTCCATAAGACCCAGCGGATTTTCCCTCGTTGTTACCGTTGGAAGCAGAAGGAGCAAATGCGGCGGGAAGAGGAGGAACAGGAACCGTTGCCACGTCCTCTGGACCGAGGATGGACATTTTCTTCTTGAAGTTGAACGGCGTGTTTCCAGCATCTGCCACCTTCATAGGTTTGAAAGGCGTACCGCCGTTTCTTTCTCTCCTAGGCAGAGACTTGATGGCTCTGCCCATTGTCGATGGCGCAAGAATCGGGAGAGGAGAAATAGCAGGAGTCGGAGAGGCCTGCGTGCCTGAGACGAGACGGATTCCAGCTGGAGTCCCAGATGTCTGTTTGGGAGTTTCGCAGATAAGTTGGGCGGTGGTTTGTTTGGGAGGGGTAGGAGGAGGATAGATGGGAACTGAAGAAAACGAGTCTTCCATCTGAGGTGAAAAGTTGAAGGACTGCTCGCCAATCGTCATATCTGCAGCAAGATCCAACGAAGGCTGAGCCATTGAGAATGTGTCGACAGTTGCAGTTGTCCCCGGAGCAGGAGGCAAGACAGAGGTCGACGGTGGCGTAGTTGGGGCGACGGCGGAAAGAGACGCTTCAAACGGATTCCGTTCCATTCCATGACTAACTTGAGGAGGAATAATAGCAGTCTCGTCTCCCTCCAACTCAGCCTTATCCTCACTCTCAGCGTCTTGCCAATCTCCCACTAGTGCCTCCTCATCTTTCGCTTTGTTTCGAGACGGAGACCAGTTTCTCAAACTGCCGAAACTTTTCTTCAGGCTCAACCCACTCAATGACTTCTTCAGACTCGAGGCGATGCCAGAGGCAAAGATGGAATGGATGCTCTTGTTTGATTTCGTAGATTTTATGCTTCCACTTCGCTTCGCGAGATCTGCAGCTGAACGTGTAGGAGTGGAAACGACGCCGACTTCGACGTCTTCAAATTCCGGCAGGATCTTCCCTAACGTAGGTTCGGGGAGAGGTGCGTTGGATCGAGGTGACGTTGGATCTTCGGACGAGTTGTTGAAGGCGAGAGATTCCTTTGAAGGGTTGGCGAGCGAAAAGGTGAAGATAGAGCCAACGGACTTGTTGAGGAGAGATTTGGCGGGAGAGGACTTGGAGGGAGAAGCAGGAGGGGCGACCTCGTCCCCATCTTTCTGAGGAGAAACCCCTTGTTCTTGCTGCCGCAGAATGTGGCCATGTTCTTTCAGTCGTTCGATGATTTCAACATTCTGCGTCGCACACACAGGTCCCATTGATACATTTCTTATGACAATGCAGCGAACGCACCTTTCCATTAGCTTTCAACCCATGTTTCTTGCACAGCGCCAAAAGCTGTGGACGTTTCAGGGCGTGAAGGGCTGGTGACGACTCGAGGATGAGCAACGACTCCCTGCGTCCCTTCGATGATGGCGTTGACATTAATAAACGGTGTTTCTTTGACTCGTCTGCTGTTGTTTGGTCCTATTCTCATGAAATGGCGTGCACTTGGTCGTTGAGTTTGGCACAACAAGTGCTGCGGAAACGCGAGCAGTCAGGTGATACAAGAGTGAACGTCACGTGCTCTTTACTTCCCTACTTCAAGTTGTCTTGTCCCACGTACCTAGACGCGTATCTCGACGCACCTGGTGAGCTAACAGCAAAGACACCTCCATATCTTACGGGTGCCAGTTGTCACACGGTTTCCAGATTCCAGTCGGCGCTCCCGCTTCCTGCTTCCAGGAGCACTTGCACAGGATCATATAGAACCTTGGCCAGATATATCTGAAAATTTTTCGTCGCTCTTTACATAAATTTCAATCGCTCATTTACTTGGAACATCATGCTACTCAGGCTCTCTCTAATATCCTTTGCGTTTCTTGCGCTTTGCCTTCCCTCCCTCGCTCAGGCGTTGCACGGTCAGAAGAGAGATCATACCGATCTGTCAAAGCTCTTAGGACCTTTAACACCATCAACAGATGAGGGTATGGACGACGCTGGATCGCTCATCAGCGAACTGAACGCAGACGTGTCATCTCTTCTTGAGGGTCATTCTGTCTGCTCCCATTTCATGTTGGTTCTAAACATTCGTCACAGCTCTTCCCGATTCGGATGTAACGGCCTCCTTCGTTCCTTCTCTCAAAGCGATCACTTCAGCTCTCACTGGCGAAAGCACTTACGCCGTGAAGGAACTCCTCTCATGTCTTTCCGTTCTGAACTCGATGGCCGTCCCTGAAGATTACAAGTGCCTCTCTCCATCTGGAGCTTCTTTTACGGCTGTCAGAACGGCTATGACCGCTATGATTGAACGCAGTGCTGAAATACTGGGTCCAAAGAGTGTTAATCTCCTCCTAGGAAGTGAGTAACTGATTTATCCACAAGTTGTTCTTGATTGACATACGAAAATAGAGCTTGACGAAGCGCTGGACCCCTTGACCCCTCTCTTTCCTCCCCTGAAGGATATTCGAGAACATTTCTCCTCCGCACTGAAGAGCATCGCCGCCTCTCTCTCCGGCAATGCAGTCACGGCCTTTTCCCTGCTGCAATCTTGTCTACTGGATGCTCCAGTCGCACCATACAACCCCGCCTGCCTCATTTCATCGTTCTCGCCGATTCAAAACATTTTCCCCACCTTCTTCGACCAAACGCTCGGCATTCTCCTGCCTACAGAAATCGACGGCTTAACGGAAGCTCTCACCCCCGTCTTTAATAAAGGACCCCTGAAAGACACGTACAACGATATTAAGAACGCTTTGAAATCGGTCGCCTCCTCAGTTGGAGGGAATGGCGCAACACAGTTAGATCTACTGGCAGGATGTTTGACGGATGCATTGTTTAGCGATGGAACAAGGGTAGCTCAGCTCTGCACGAGCAAAGAGTTGCTGGATCCGAACGTCACTGCTCTCGCGTGAGTCTACCTCTCACTCTCAAATATGTTCTGTTGCTGATTTAGTTTTGGACGAACAGGGGTTCGTACGATCAGCTGCACAACGTGCTGGCACCCAGTGTTGTCATGGACCTTAAAGACCTCGTTGTGCAAGTTGGGGCAAGTAAAGAAGCCGAGTCTGTCAGAAGTTATTTTGTGAAGCAGGGTCGGGATACTCCTGTTGAGGTTCAAAGGATTCTGCAAGGTCGAAGAAAGCGCAGAATGACGCGGATGTTATCAACCTGAAGCTAGTGAAGTTTCGAAAATGAGGCACGAAGAAGCGAAAGTTGCGTTTGTGCACGTGAGGCGCTTACTTTGCTTGCAAGCAAAGTCGACCATCGCCTCACGATCAGGTCTGCTGCTCCTCACTCGCAAGCAGTCTTCATACGCGTTCTCTTTTTAAGTACTGTCCAACACACCTCCCTACTCCTCCTGCTCCTTCCTAGCTTTCTTCAACCTCCTATCTCTCTTCCAGCATCGAAACGCGTCCCCCTCCCCCCTTCCGATCAGCCTTTTGTGCGGACATGGCGGACATCGTAGAGATTGACATGGACGCTCCGGACGCGTCTGAGGTAGCGCTAGGTCCTCAAGTTAGATCTAGAGAGGATTTGAGACTCGAAAACGAACAAATTCGAGCGCAACGCGTCGCCGAAACGAGCTCAGAGACGCGTCCTTCGGGCGATGGCACATCTCAATCTGGTTTCTTGAACTCTGGCTTGTCGAAGGACGAGTTTATGATCCTTTTTAGCGAAGGCACGAAGCTAGACAACCACGAAAGAAATCTCATCGACTTTGTCTCGGCTTGGGAATCAATGGACGAATTAGCAAAGCTGACACAGGGCAGGATGAAAAAGTGGTTTGGCGAACACAGATGGTTGTCTAAAGGAGGTCAAGGAGAGTGGTTTCCTTATTCAAAACCACCCCCTCAGCGTTTCCAACCTCCTACTCCTCCCACGGTCATTGATGAGGACATCGACGAGTCGGTAACTCAACCTCTCCTTGACGGCAAACGCAACCCTAACCAGGCTCACAACCCTTCCTCCACGCTCAACACCGCCCCCACCGCTCCGCCTCCCGACAAAACGCTCAAAGCCTCAGATACGTTCAAAATCGCTTCTACGTTAGTTCAGCGCTTCAGCCTCGGAGAAATCGAATGGATCCAACTCTGCGACTCTTTTGCCCTGTCCACGCGCGAAATCGAGCTTCTAACCCATGTCAAACGAATCGTCGATGTGGAAATTTCAGGCTTTAAATCTCTCAACGCTAGTCTTTCCGATTACATCGCCGATATCCAGCAAGAACTTTGCACTGTCATGGCCCGCGAGCGTGTTGCAAAGAAAGAACTCGCGAAACTACTCCCCGGCTCCTTAGAAGACACACATCCTCCCATCCGCCCTCCAAAACGGCCAGCTTCCCCCTTCCAAATCCCAGTTACCACAGAACAATTCGAGGAAGCTAGAAAGAAAGCTAGATTACTCCCATCTGGGAACGTCGCCCCCAAACCAGTCGAAGCCGACGAAGATCAAAAATCTAGGAGAGACCGCCTAAACGCGCATATAGCGAATTTAACCGACCCTTTAGTCAAAGTGAATTTGAACCTCAGCCCAGACGATGAACTTATGGTGAGTCCCTCTCTTCTACCATTTTCTCACACCTTCTATTTAGTTACTCGCTACTCCTCTGTCTTCTCCATATCCCTTCCTTCCCCGATCCTCCCTTCCACGCGGCCAAATGGGCCATTACTCGTTAATCGCGGCCAAATGGGCCATTACTCGTTAATCGCAGCCAAATGGGCTATTCCTTGCATCCAAAAGGGCTCTGCATCCCTAGCCAAATGGGCTCTACCTTTCTAGCCAAATGGGCTTCACCTTCATAGCCAAATGGGCTCTACCTTCCTAGCCAAATGGGCTCCATGTTTTTAGCCAAATGGGCTCTACCTTATTAGCCAAGATGGGCTCTACCTTACTAGCCAAACGGGCTCTACCTTCCTAACCAAATGGGCCCTACCTCTTTCATAGAATCGAAGCGCCTTACGTTACAACCAATTGAACCTCACAATCTGCCTTTCAATTCTTTTGAGCTAATCTCATTTTGCCCTTTCCCTAGACCGAACATCCCCAACTCCAGCACTGGCTCTTGAAAAATCCCCACGCCTATGTCCCCATCATTGCCCTTGCCGGAAAAGATAGGAAGAAACTCGAGGACTCCTTCACTAAAAGTTCAGCAGCCCTCAATTCATCTGACGCATCTGTCCAGGAGAAGGCTCACAAGGCCTTGGGAGCGAAAATCCTCAAAGACTTTGAGGCCGTGGAAATGTCGATCTGTAGGCAAACCTGGGAGCTCTGGTATCGCTGGTTACTCGACGTCCTTGAGACCAACGATAGGCAAGTAGATGCCGGCTACGCTCCCCTCCTTCGACCATTCTTCAACTGGCTCTGCTCCAGACACGACAAACTCAGGCGTGAGGATGAATCAAGTGACGGTTGGGCAGCCATTCTCGCCACTGATATCGAAATCCGAAAGAACCATGCCGCCGCCCCTAATTGCCACCTAGGGACTTCGGATCGTTGGGAGAAGATTTTCCAAAGATGGTACTTCAAATATCTGGGTCAAACCGCAAAGAGCGATACGGTCGCTTCCACTTGGGTTGACGCTTTCGGAAACCCCCTCTTGAAATCGGCCGCCCCTTCGTCCTCTGACAAACCTAACACTAAAGGCCCCTCCAACTACATTTCTGGAAACCCCTTTCGTCCGAACTCCAACCCCTCCGATTCATATCGCCCTAACTACCGCCAATCAAACCAGAAGGACAGGGATAAAGAAGGGAGTACTCCCTTTCATGGAGAAAACGACGGCACCCTTCCCTGCATCAGATGCAACAACCCTGGCCACGTCGTCAAGGAGTGCAAAGCAAAGAAAATCGCTAATTGCCCCTCGTCGAAAAAGGATCTCGCCGCCTCCACTCAGCAGGATGGCAAACTGCTCCGTCAAAGAGACGGTAGCAAGATTTGCTTCTTCCATCAACAGCGCTCTGGCTGCAAGTGGGGAGAGAGATGCCTTGGTGGACTCCATATTTGTTCCCTCTGCGAAAGAGACAATTGTGGAGCTTCTCGACACGCTCCCCGTCCCCATTGAGGTTCCCTTTCCTGTTTTCGAACCAACAGTTTCAATTCAATTCCCTGGTATCCCCTCGCATCAAATTATCTCACCTTAACAACGCCTCCGAATTTCGCAATCTTATAATCGAGTGCGGGCTACAACACCAA
Organism: Atractiella rhizophila; assembly: GCA_021432655.1. NCBI lineage: Eukaryota > Fungi > Basidiomycota > Atractiellomycetes > Atractiellales > Hoehnelomycetaceae > Atractiella > Atractiella rhizophila. Next base: position 12,087 of record MU271589.1, read on the forward strand.
TTTCTTAACGACAAAGTCAATATCCCTTACGGCATTACTAACGGTTTCGATCTCGGTATAGTCAACATCGACCCTATAAAAATCATCGCTCCGAACACGTCCCTCTCCAAAATGCGTCCCCGAGCAAATTCAATTCGTGAAGACTTTTTGCGAAGAAGAAAAAAAGAACTAGGACGGCTTCTCGGCCCCTTCTCCGAAATCGATTTGGATAATCATTTCAATGGCCTTTGGCGCACCAGCCCCATCACAGTTGTCGACAAAGCCGGAGCACCGGGAGAATTTCGCTTGGTAATCGATTTCTCGCGCGATGCTTCATTAAAAGCCCCAGATGGTACCATCACTAAGTTCGCCTCCATCAACTCCTTCATTAATCCAGACGACTTCCCATGCGAATGGACCACCTTCTCTGACACATTAGCTCTTTTCCTCTCCCTCCCAGAAGACTCTGAAGCCCTAGTTCTCGATGTCAAAGCCGCATTTCGTACCTTCTCTACCCATCCGAAATCTCGTCCCTTTCTCTGCTTTCAAGACTTCGACGGCAACTTCTGGTCCGATTCCGTGGGCTCCTTTGGCGTCTCCTCGTGTCCAGGCATTTTCGGACAAATTGACGACTGTTGGGTAGAGATAGTTAGGTCTAAAGTGTGTAAGTTGGTAGTGAAATGGGTCGATGATCACGTTCTCTCTCTTCCGTTTCGCATTCCCTGGGTGTATCCTGGGATAAGGAGGATCTTCTCCCTCTACTCCAGCGCCTCGGGGTCCACATGCATCCCAAAAAGTGCTTCGACTTCGCGCCGGTCTTCAAGTACATCGGCTTCATCTGGGACATCAAAAATAAATCCGTCTCTTTACCCCGCCTCAAATTCTTAAAGGCTATTTTTACTCGTATCCTTCTGGCTCAACGATGGTTTCACATTTCAAAGAAATGATGCGTTCGTGTCTTTACCCCTTCCCTCTTCGCCACCTATCATTGCAGAAGCTGACCCCGCTTAGAGAATCGTTGCAGGGCTTTCTTTCACACATCGTACCCATCTTCCCCTTCCTTCGCCCTTACTTGCGCAAAGTCTATAAACTCACAGCGGCCTTTATCGAAAAAGAAAAGCGCGTTAGTAAGGCTTACTCCTCTTCGATTCGACTTAACGTTGCCGACCCTCTGCGACGAGACCTCCTTTTCTGGTTCGACACCCTATTGTCTTCCCCACCGATCCTCTTCCCCAGCAACCCAAATTCAGTTTTACGTTTGCAATGGTTCGGCGACTCTTCCACTTCGTGGGGTTGTGCTTCCTTACTAGGCTTTCGCTGGTCAGCTTGGAAGTGGACTTTGCAGAAGCCAGAAAGAAAAATCGGCCTTGGAGAGACTTTGGCAGTCGAACTTGGAATTTACCTCCTTCACTCGCTCGCTTCGTCACCACAACACCCTCTCAACAAACCCCAAACCAGCCTCCGCGCAGTCGAAGTCCTCACAGATAATATGGGGGTCCTGGGTATTTTGGAAAAAGGCTGGGCTGATAACGAAGAACACAACGACTCGTTAAAACAAATCTTCGCCACCTGTCGTTCTCTTAACATCGTTCTCATTCCTGTTTATGTACGTTCTGAAGACAATCTCGCTGATCTCCCCTCTCGTGGTATTTTCTCTTCTCTAGATTCATCAGATTTTGTTAGCATTCAGCCTCCGTCCTCACTTTCCTCTGTTGTTGTGGGTTTCCCCGTTGCACCTTATTAGCTTATTTCTCATGTCTCATTTCACTTCCTGTTGAAACCATCTACACTCCCATCACTTCATCTCGTATTCCCGCTCATCTCAGTAGCATCTTTATCTCACATAGCATTATCTTATCTCAGCCCGCCTCGTCTGTGTAATCATATTAGTTGTAGCCCATTTTTGAGTCACGCTTAGAAGTGGAATGCTCACTCACTCATATCAGTACACTCTCCTCCCCCCTGACCTTCTTGCTCCCCTTGTTTTTTTTTCACACCATGTTCAAAAATTACCCTCCTCCCCCTCGCACCTCCACCAGAACCTCCCGACGCCCACAAACAATCATACCCCCTCAACCTCTCACCGCACCGTCCGAAAGAGACAAAGCACGCCTTTTGCCTTACTTTCCAACTTCACATCTAAATCAGGACTGCGATTTCTCGAGACTTCTCTCAGATTTTGCCCAAGCGGTTTCAGAACTAGACAGTTTTAAACTCGGCAGCAATCCCTTAACACCCAAAGTCAAAGCCTCGGAAAGGATGTTTTGTTGGTCAGGTATCTTCTTCTAGTGCATTGTCTCTTTCCACATTGCATTAACACAGTTCCGCTCAACAATAGGCCCTTCCATACCCTCCCAAGGACACCTCATTATTAACCATCCTGTCATCACTCATCTCCAAAAACTCGCGACCAAGAACGCCTGGGCCCCCGCAACTTTGGAAACCTACTCCTCTGCACTCCCCGAGTTTATGGAATTCTGCGATAAAATGGGAATTCCCCACTACCAACGCTTCCCTATGACCCCCCAGTTGGTTTCCTCCTTCGTTTTATGGGCTTCTGGCCCCAAGGATTCATACCCTGGCGCATTGGGTCCGAAGAAGGAGATCGCTGTTAGCACGGCCACAGGCTACGTCAGTGCCTTTCGCGCATGGCACTTCATTCAGGGTTACCCTTGGGTATGGGACGACAAACCCCATGAACTCGTTCTATGGAGTCGCGGACTCGCCCGGCTCCAGGGAAACTCCCATAAGAAGCCCCCTCGCCCCGCCATAACTCTGCAGATGATCTCCCTTCTCATCGACAATCTCAGTCACGACGATTGCTTCGACGCCGCGGTTCTAGCCTGCGCCTTGGTCACCTTCTTTAGTCTCTTCCGCCTGGGGGAAACCACAGTTCGCAGCGTCCGCAATTACGACCCACTAGACGCGATCACCAGGAAAGATGTCGTCTATCATCTATCACCCGATGGTATCCCCTTTTACAAAATCCTCCTTCGTCACGACAAGACGCTGGACGTGAGTGACATCCGTATCTTGCGTTTCGTGCAATTAAGGGTTGGCAAATGGTGGATTATGGATCTTGTCAACAATCATCTAGCCCGCAATCTCTCCTCCGATCCAGACGCACATTTCTTCGGCTACTTCTCTTCCAAGTCCAAGTCGTTTCGTCCTCTCACCAAAGACGCATACATCACCCGTGTCAACCAAGTTTGGTCTACCTTTGGTTACCCTCACATAACCGGTCACAGTCATCGCATTGGTGGCGCTTCCTTAATGCTTAACCTGGGATTCGAAATCGAGTTTATTCGCATCATCGGCCGCTGGAAGTCTATCTCTTATGCCCTTTACCTGCGTCTCTTGGACGAGTTTATTCCCAACAGCTTAGCTAAAATGACATTCCTTATCGACATGAAGAACCGTTCCCAATTCGCTCCCTCCCTCACGTCAAACCCTCAGGTCATCAAAGATCTGGCCGTTTTGGAACAGCCTTACCTCGACACCTTCCAACAGTCGTCCTCTTCAAAGGGAAGAAACATCGCAAAGAAAGTCGAAGCTGCTCAGTCCCGTTCCATCAAGGAAAGGAAACTTGCAACGGTCAAAAATGACGCAGCTCACTTTAGGCTGGGAGCTGGTCGTGCCTCTCATGGGTAGGTCAGAGCGCTAGCTGCTCTCCCAGGCACTCGCAGCCTTTTGGGGTAAGCGCTTCTGCCCTTTTCAGCGGGGTCTTGCGCTTTGTAGTCGAACAAAACAATAGTTAGTTATTCATTTCTTTCATCCTCTATTTCGACTACAAAGTGCAACAACCCACACATCGCTCTATAGTATAAAGCAAAGTTGCCATCCTCAGCTTGCACAAAAGATCACATAGTCTTTTTGAACTTGAAGATCTCATTGGGCTATCTCAGTGATTCGAACTTGAGTCAATACAAACAAATTCTGATATACGATTGGCAAAAGCAATTACAGGTGAACGAGCCGTGATGAACGCCGAAATTCGAAACAAAGGATAAGCTGACATCATCAAACGAATTAAGCCCAGAAGATCTAACATGACGATATAGCAGTTATTGGGTTCAGAGGCACAGTCAATAGATTTACAAAGAATCTATACAAAATAGAGGCAGTCTAAGACCTGCGAGGAGATTGTCGTAGAGGCTAAGTGGCAAGTCAAAACGAGAGGCACTTTGTAAAGAAGGCTCACAGTGTGAATGGGAGAACGAGTCTTTGCCGGAGTCTTTCCGGCAGCAGTCTTTTTGTTGCCAGTTTTACTGGGTGCTTTGCCCACTGTCTTCCCCGAAAAAAAACCTCACGATCAGGTCTGCTGCTCCTCACTCGCAAGCAGTCTTCATACGCGTTCTCTTTTTAAGTCCCACCCACCCGTCCCCTTGCTTCCTCCAAGTCTATAGAGCGTACTATCCAAATCCTCGTTGGTCAGGGTGAGCGCTTCTGCCCTTTTTCAGCGGGGTCTTGCGCTTTGTAGTCGAACAAAACAATAGTTAGTTATTCATTTCTTTCATCCTCTATTTCGACTACAAAGTGCAACAACCCACACATCGCCCCATAGTATAAAGCAAAGTTGCCATCCTCAGCTTGCACAAATGGTAGGTGCCAACTCCATTATCTCATAAGTATACTACACTGGGGCTTATTGTCCTTCTAATCACAACGTCGCCTCCAAGATTTCTTTATATCACGGATGTCAATATAACGTCAGAGTTCAAATCACAGTCTGTGTCTGGAACTTGATATTCGCTCCAGCCCAAGCACCCGCAGGCGACCTTAGATGTTTATGTCGAAACAGAAGCTCTCAAGTATGCGGTTTTACCAGTGCATGAAAGCACAATGTTTGAGGACTTATTGTCTCGACGTCTTGATGCATTCGACTCTGAGAGTTCAGTTTTCGAGTTTCTGGCCTCAATGACTTGCTCGGGTTCGTAACAATTGGGATGTGATTTTACGCGACAGCTCTTCAATTTTCTGACTTTAAATTGGCATTCAACTCGACTTACAATACATTACTCCGTTGACATACTCTTTATCTTGACTGATTCTCCTGTTGTAGACCATGAGTTCAAAATTTGGCCGCTCACCCGATCCTGCTATTCAATCCATAACGTCTACTATTCCCTCTCTCTCGACCTATAAATTGACACAGACCCATGTCTTATCCTCACTCTGGTCAAATTATGGATCGATCGCTCGTCTTGTATTCTCGCCTCCTCTCAGTCTAATTCTCAAACGGGTGTCTCCCCCTCCTGCTAAGGGAAAGAAGGCGGACGAGAGCCACTTGCGAAAACTTCTCTCGTACGAAATCGAGAGCTGGTTCTACGCTCACCTTGCTCCCGAATTATCTCTCCACGCCGAGGCTGGTGATTGCAATATCGCAAAGTGTTATTCTTCAACACGGTCTAAGGAAGGAAACATCGAGTTGCTGATGGAGGATTTGAGCGTCTCTTTCCCTGAGAGTCTGTACGAGTTTGATCTGGAACAAACGCTGGTGGCGTTGAGATGGCTGGCTTGCTTCCATGCCACTTTTTGGAGTAACCCAGCGAAGGAGGCCGCGAAGATTAGGCCGCCCCTTGAATACAACAACGGAGGTGAACAAACTGGAGGAGTGTGGACGCAAGGTGGATATTGGTATTTAGACACAAGGAAAAGCGAGCTGAAAGGCGTCCGTAATAAACTCTTACTCAAATGGGTAGAACCAGTCCGTTACTTCTCTAATACTCTTCGCTTCTTCACATGATAATATCACGCAGCTCGATAAAATCATCAAGGAAGAAAGCAAGAACTATGGAACGCTAGTCCACGGCGATCCAAAAGGCGAAAACATCCTTTTCTCTCCCTCATCCGACCCCAGTCCAACCTGCGCCATGTACGACTTCCAATATGTCGGTCTCTCTCTGCCCACCCGCGACCTGGTCTACTTTCTCTGTACGACTGCCTCCTTGTCAGTTCTTTCGTCTGTAGACAACTTACTCGATTATTACCTCTCCATCCTGCTGGAGAAGAACCCTAATATCGAGTACAAGCAAGAAAGGCTCAAGTTTCATTGGGAACTCATGGTGGTCGATTGGTACAGGTTCATGGAGGGATGGGGTAGGTGGGGTTCATTCAGATGGGTTGAAGAGAGGGCGGAGGAGGTTTTGAAGAGGTGGGAAAAGGACGGAGGAATTGCCATCAATGCTTGACAGTTTAAACTCAACTCATTAATCATAGCATCGGCCTCCAGTCCAACTTGCATGGGCTTGTCGGAAAGTTGTCTCACGAGTCACACAGGCATGAGGACCAAAGGCGGTATAAGCGCAGACCAAAGAGAAGTGACGCAGAATAAAATAGGTGAAATGCATTGATTTATCAAAACGTAGTATGTATACGAAAAGATTGATCGTTCAGGTGAGAGCGGGGAAGCCAGCCATGAATTGATAGCCTGGCGACGAGGCGAGTGATATGAGCTCGTTCGACACACTCTCCATTATTATTGGCGTTGGCATTTCAGGCTCAACGTTTAACACTGTTTAGCCAACCAGATGTCTCATTAGGAAGGGCAAAGAGGAACGTAGGGACAGGACAAACCTCTGGTGCATTGCTGGCCGACGTGTTGATGATGAGCGCGACGATCAGACCGTACAGACCCAAAACTTCCGCAAAAACTGACAGAGCATATCAATGTCCCAATCTTTTCCCAAACAATGAAGAAGCTAGGTGAGAAGGACGTACTGAGAATCAAAATCATTCCGACGTAAAGCCTTGGCTGCTGAGCTGTTCCCCTGACCCCGGCGTCACCAACGATGCCTACCTTACCCTTGAGTACAGTCGACAGAAAACAACAGGGGACTCACCGATGGCGAATCCAGCTGCAAGACCTGCAAGTCCGACGGACAGACCTGCGCCGAGTTGAATGAAACCTTTGAAGAGGGGCATAGGGGAGGTGATTTGGCCGGAGATGAGAACGGAGACGACGAGTCCATCTTTGTGAATTTGCATTATTCAGTACTACTCACAAGAGAAGAAGACAAAGAGGTGGCGGAGGCTCCTCCTCTGGTCGGAAGTTGTAGGAGAAGCGAGCAAGCTGGAGACTCAGGAAGTTTGAAGGGTAAGGTCGGGAAACGGTGAGGAAGTTGCACCACACATGCTGAAGTAGGTTACGGCACTTTCGGACCCACTGCTCTATTTAAGGCTTGTTCGGCCACAGCCTTATCCTCCACCTCTTCCTGTACTTCGACAAGCGTTCGACCAAGCAACGCTAAACTACCGAGTCTCTCCTTCTTCCATCCCGCTCCGCCTCTCACTTGCTAGGGTCAACGGCTTGTGCGAGACGTCCTGCTCTTCTCCCTTTACCAGACCCACCAAGGTAGGGTGAGGGAGCTGCCGCTCGCGTTACAATCGTCAGCCGCGCTCCAGCAGAGACTAGGACTAGAGACTCGGCTGTTTGAGCCAGAAGAACACCCTTCTCCTTGGCTCGAACTACCCTAAGCCTCTTTGTCCTCCAATGACTTTACAAATCTCCGGTCCTTTGCTCAAGAACCACCCTCTATGGTGGCCACGGCTGCTCTTGGTATGCCAGTCTCCACATCACTCAGAACTACATAAGAACATCCAGCCGTGCCCACTATCTGTACTACAAGCGTGCGCCAGGCTCTTATCAAACGGGTTCTCCAACTGGATTGCTTGTGTTCACTATGGTCTTGTAAGTTGGACTCGACAAACTCTGTTATTGCGCTTTTTTTGCTTGGAACCTTTCGCCAACGTACATTTACTAGTTTGTGTTGGAGGAGGTAAACGAAGAGGTGGAGAAGGTAGAGGGAGTCCTATTGTAGGGCAAGGGAGAGCTACGAGGGGAGGAGGTTGAACCTTAAAACTTCTTATAGGCTCTACTCGAGGTCGTAGCAGCCCTGCAGAAAACTCTTTCTGAACCGTATCATTTGCCAGACAAGGGCCCTGCACATACGCAAGTTCACGGGAGGTTCCAAGAGCTGTTCGTCGAGCTCGCTCCAAACACCAGCTCAACTCCACGGAAACTTACGGTATACGAGGGATGTTGGCGTCAGTACAGTCTAGTAGGAAAGAGAGTGCGGAGTAGGCATATGACGTCTTCTCCAAACTTTGAGTGTCTTTCACCCGTTGTGGCAACAAGAAGAGCAAGAGGCGAGAACTTGGTCGCAGTTAGGTGTGGGGCTGACGTCGTTGGCATAGTGAAAACGAGGCGAAAGTTGTGTTTTATTGTTGTGTATGGGCATCGTCAGAATCGTGGAAAGGTAAGGAGACACCGATGCCATTCCGGTCTTCCCTCCCATCATTAAAGGCAGTGGCCGCTTCGTTGCGGAGGTTACCGGCACCGTATCAAGGAGCCCTCAACTCCTCAGTTTTGGGACCGTCCACGACCCGCATCCTTGAAAGGACGACTTCTCCTCGCATTTTCCCTCGCCCGCTCCCTTCCTGCGTATAACGCGAACCAACCAACCTTACACTAACCAAGCACCAAAAAACAGTCTGCGGCTTTCGCGTCGTAAACCCGAACCTCATGTGCTTGGTGGTGGAGTCAAGAAGTATGAGGAGTTAAGAGGTGAAAGCATAAGAGAGGAGCTCTTTATTATTTTTACAGCAGACTAGAAACAGGACATACAAGCGAAAGAGGGCAAACTTGCTTGCTTTGACTGCTACACCTTCCAGATGCGGGGAAAGAAACCACAATACCATGAGTCAGGAGAAGATGAAGTGTGATAGAACGATTTATCGTTCCTTATATATCCCGACGTGGAGGCGGTAGCAGAAATGAACATACATAGAGGCGACGGCGGACAAGAACCCTCTCTCAACTTCAACCAACCCCGCTTCCATACCCACGAAGGATGCCTTGTAGGTTCAGGCCTCAACCGTAGTCGCGGTACCCTCAGGAAGCTGGACTGGAGGAGTAGTTTACATAGTAGGGGCAGCAGTACCGACCATAGTAACCACATGCATAGGGTGTGGCAGAGTGGAAGAGGTGTGACGCCGAGTAGCGCATTTGAAGAGGAAGTTGAGCGCGACACATCTAGACACTCGGGT
>MU271589.1:21138-41381 GCA_021432655.1 Atractiella rhizophila
CCGGCGCAGAAGCTGTTGAAACCGCCTTGAAAATCGCAAGGAAGTGGGGATACGAAAAGAAAGGCATTACGGAAGGACAGGCGATCATCTTAAGCGCTGAAGGCAATTTTCATGGGAGAACGCTGGGGGTTATTAGTTTGAGCACTGAGGAGGAAAGTAGGAAAGGTTTTGGGCCGTACCTTTCTCGTGTGGGTGCGGTTTGCCCTGCTGGAGCAGGGAAGATTCGTTATGGCAACATCGAAGATCTTAAGAAGGCATTAGCAACACGGAAAGGAAACAGCAGCTTTCCTCGTGGAGCCTATTCAAGGGGAAGCGGGGTAAGTGTTCGTTTGCCTGTCCTTGGCATGTGGGATTAACGGTGGGATGGTTCGAGGCAGTGTTGTTGTTCCACCTGAAGATTATTTGGAGAAAGCTCAGGAACTGTGCAAGCAACACAATGTCCCTCCTCATCTGCGATGAGATTCAAACTGGGCTTGGTCGCACTGGCAAAATGTCGGTCTTTCTCGCACTTGTTGTGTTTAGTCGATGATGGGTTCTGCCGCGCTAGGTGCTGCTACGAGCACAACCCACGTGTTAAACCAGACATTATCACCCTCGGAAAGGCCCTTTCCGGTGGATTTTATCCCATCTCTGCCGTCCTGACCTCCCATGAGGTTATGGGTGTGATTAAACCTGGAGAGCATGGTTCAACTTTTGGAGGCAATCCTCGTACGCTTACACCTCCTCCTTTGATATTTAGCCAATCATGTATCACAGTTGCATGCGCGATTGGCACCGCTGCTTTAGACGTGATTGTTGATGAGAAACTCACCGAGCGTGCTCAGAGGCTAGGCGAAGTCTTCCGTTCCGCTTTATCCACGTTGAAGAAGGATGAGAAAGTTGGTAAATGGCTTACGGAAGTTCGAGGCAAAGGTCTACTCAATGCAATAGTCATTGATGAAAGTAAGAGCACGAGGGGAAGGGGGGCTTGGGAAGTTTGTTTGCTCATGAAAGAAAGAGGTGTGCTTGCCAAACCCACACACCGCAACATGTTAGAGATTCATTTCTTCCCACCACGAAATCATTCGCTAATTTGAACGCAGAATTCGACTGGCGCCGCCACTGACCATTGAGGAGGAAGATTTATTGCATGCTGTACAAGTGATCAAAGAGTCGCTGGAAGCTCTTGATGTGGTCAGTGTCGACTTGTGCATTTAATAAAACAATTGTCTGACAAAGAATAGGTCGACAATATTGACGATCCACATGCATCGGAGAAAATTGGTAGCATGGAGGCCTGAAATGTCTGTTCATTCAAGTCGTTTGGATTCAATTATGGAATGTCTCATTCTTAAGGCAATTTCCACGTCCGTGTGCTGCCTCTCCACGTCGTTCTTTGTCAACTTGTTCATTGGTTCATTGAAAGCATTTTGATCATGTAGCATCACCAGAGCATATCAAATGAATGAAAGTGTTGTGAATAAAAGTTATTGCTGCCTCTTATCTACCATCAGAAATCTGGAAAAGTAAACTCACCCCTTCGTCGGCAGCCTCACAAACGACTCCAGATGAACAAAATTGATTAAACAGATATCATACATAATCGATATAGGCTAATGTCCAGGGTTTTATGTGAAACAAGAATGTCAGTGTCTACTAACTGTCGTCATTTCGGTGTTTGCGTTAGCAGCTCCAACTCCTCCTTTAGGGCATTAACCTGTCTTTGTAACTGGCATTTCTCGTTCTCCATAGCAAGATTACGCAGCGTGAGTTCTTGGAGCTGCGTGAAGAGTTTGTTGCAGTATGTTGTCTCATGAACCTGTGATACCTGTCAGTAATAAACGAGAAAAGTCAAGCAGGAGTATCGTACTCGGACATCTGTTTTTGTGCTTTGAAAGAGACATCCTTCAAAGACGTTTGCACATCTTACAGTTGCAATTTAGTCCCAGTAGTAGGACGACACAAAGGAATATGGCGAACCTAACATTGGGACAGACTTCTTCGTGAGCCGCTAGCTCTGAACGTTTGATTTGAGGACAATCTGGCCTGCCGACGACAGCGCCAGGACAAGATATGAGTGCATTGGGACATTCCTCCACATGCTGAAGCAGCTTATTTTGGGAGATTTGTGCGCCACAGTCACTGGTGACCTCGTTAGCGTCTTCAACGAAGCAACACGAAAGGGACTAACATGGGGCATGGCACCTTCCTATAACCGCACTGAACCAGGCTTGTCAACTTTTCCAGCAGTGCTGTACCTTCCTTACCTCAAGGTCGTGGATCAGAGCACAATCACTCCTTCCAGACCAGTCGCAACCATGAACATGATTTCCACACTTCCTTTGTTTGCTCGCCAGTAGCTGCATGAGCTCGGACGCTGGCAACACCGCCAATCTGAGCGGCTGGTTGCACAACGCGCACTCCCATCGATTCGGGAGGTTAGAAGATCGTTGCCACTCCAAGCAACTGCACGTCATCCTCAGCCGATATTACAGAATGACACGGACGAGAAGCATACGCTCTGCAAAATGGATGTTCGTTGTCACACCCAATGACGGGAGCGTCTAAAACTTCCAAACAAAGTGGACATTCAACATCTGTCACGTCGTCGACGAACAGATTCGAGTCGATTCCAGAAGGTGCATTTCCAAGAGGTGCGGCAGGCGCAGGTGGAGCACGAGCACGAGGAGAGGTAACACTGTATGGCGGAATAATATTCAAAATATTGAAAGGGTTCATGGCGAAAGGAGGATCAGTGTTAGTGCGGTTGGGAAGTCGATTCGCCATATTAGCCATTCTGAGGAAGGGATTTCGTCCTCCACTGATGCATCATTTAGGAGGATAGACTCAATTCCTGCCCTTGGTCTCACTGCTATGTCACCAATCTGGCGGGCATGTTGAGTGGTTCCTCGAATATGAGGTAACGTCCGCGATATGGCATCGTTGGCGGGTCGAGCTGCTTGGACAATGTCTTTGGGAGGTTGAGGAGGCAATACATAGTCTTTGGGCAGGTCAAGCGGTAGCGTTGAATCTTTAGTTGATCGAAGTGATCGGCGTCTCAACTCGACGGTCGGCGATGGGTTATGTCCTGGTTGTTTCCTGGAAGAGTGACGAACTGGTAGTGGCTTGATGGTTCTGAGTTGATAAGGTAGAGAAGCGTTGCAATCAATGCTGCCACTTCTTGAACCTGACCCTGTGTAGAAGCTGTCTAGCATCGCTGAAGACCCAACGGATACGCGCCGCGTCAGCTCGTTTGAAGAAACGTGGGCGGCGTTCCTAGGCTTATAGCCGTTGGAAGTCTTAGGCATCCTCGCTTCAATAAACTCCACGTCACCATCTGCAGGTGTAGCAGAGATTTTGCGTTTGGAGGTGCTGGCTACCGAAGGTGGTGGAAAGTAAGGGTTTACTGGCGACGCCATTTTCGAATGAGAGACCACAGGATCTGATTGACGTGATTTCTTGCGTGTCCGGCTCGACTCTTCCTCTTCAGCTTGGGTAAGGAAGCGTTCCAGCTCGTCCCGCACCGCTTTCGGAGTCGACTCCATGAGACTGAATTGTCTTGCGAAGTAAAGCAATGAGGCAGTACTGCCACTTGCGGACGCGCTTCTCACATCCTAGAACATTCAAAGACGGGCATACACAACGTATTCGTGTCATAAGAGGGAAAATGCGTGACGCACCCGTAGCACCTTCTCGAGCGTGGGCTCCCAGGGTCGTGCCACAGCTAGTGGTCGCATCTGGGCTGCATTTTTGACACCACGTTCTATAGCAGCGATATCCATCTTGATTGAGATCTCGCTACCCAACGCTCTCGAATCCACTTCAATCAGCTCAATCCTCCTTGTCTTGCCCCTGCCCTCCCTTTTGCGAGCCTCGCGGCATCCAGTCTGCGCGATCGCGCGCAGATTCACGCAACTTGTTTTGCACCACCAAGGTGCGAACCTTGGAAAAAGCGTTGGACCCTGTGGATGAAAGCTTAGCTGACTTAGACTAGTTGAAAGTCCACGAGCGCAATGATGACAATCCAGCTTCGTTGTAGAATGGGACTACATAAACGTCACTCTTTGACAGGCACTTCATTTCTTCAACTTCTCCCCTTCGTCCAACACTGACTTAGCGCTGACTACCTCGGCAAATTCTCCATCGATCAAACTCATCTCCACGTTGTGAACCGTCATCGCGCTCCAAGCGTTTCCATCTCTCCAATCACCTTTTCCCTTCATCTTCTCCCCATAAATCCACACCGGAAACGTGCCACAAGCATCCTCGACCACCCAAACTTTGTACCCTTCGTCCGTTGCCGCTCTCGCAGCGGAGGAGACGCAATGGACGGAAGACATGCCGACGATGATGAGGTTGTCGATCTTCTTTGCCTTGTGGGCGGGATGGGAAGACAATAGATCAACCAGGGTTTTGCCCTTCAAAGATGATGGGTGCGCGACCTGTCCCTTGAACGCCGAGCTAGTATGTTTCTGCACGATCGGCTCGTCCGGCAGAGGAGCAGCGAAATCGAGTGGCTGCACGTTCGTCGTGTTGCCCTCATAGAAAGAGTCTTCGGGGTCTTTCCCAAGGTGGTGCACGTGGATGATAGGCAGATTGTGTGAGCGGAAGAGGGCAAGGATTGAGGTTACATTTGAGCCGAGCGATTCCCAGGTGGAGGAGAATTGCCGTCCGATGAAATCGGGAGATTGGAAAGCCTGTACCATACCATTCGCGTCAGCAATTGGAAGTTGAAGTGGATTGGGTATGTACCTTTTGCAGATCGATCACTATGAGCACCGACGACTCAAAAGACGAAGGAAGTGGCATGTTTGCTCACTTCTGATGGGGAAGCTTGAAATCGAGTTGTTCTGAGGTTCTGAGGAAGACAGCGGCAGTATCGCATCAGAATTCCATGGGGATTTAGATCTTTGCTCCCTTTTATGCCTCAAGGACCCACAAGGAACTGATCAACAATGCGGATGGGAGGACAAACGCGACGCGAAATTGACTTGAACAGGCTCTTGTATTGCACAACAGGAAGAACCTTACTGTAAAACCTGTAGGAAAGACACGTCAACCAAAAGGCTGTTAAAGGCTCGTAAAAGCAAGAACTTAAGTGGTGGACTTGGTGATCCCAATACTAACATTCATTCGTCACGTGGCTTTGGAAAGTTTCGAAAGCAGCCTTCAGTGCGTTTCTATTCTTCCTTCTGTCTTCGCTAACAATCCTTGGAATCTTAGGAATGTCACACCGTTTCTTCTTTCCCACACGACGGCTGGGGACGCTCTCCATCCCTCTCCCAAAAGCAAGGCGCATTACCCAGCCTTTTTCAGCGCCAGCATACTTCAGCCGCTCATTCATCCCTCGCGGCCATGCATCTCCTCCTTCCGACCCTCCCACGCCCTCTTCAAGCTCATCCGCCGCTTCGTCTAGCAGCACAGCCTCAGCACCATCCCGGCCCCCCTCCTTGAGCTCGGATACCGTCCCCTGCCCCCTCACACGCTCTCTTCCCTCTTCTCCGCCTACCGTTCCCTCGCAAAAGACCGCCTCCTCGTTCTCGTCACACTTACCACAATGTCAGGATACGCTTTGGCGCCAGCGTCCTCCTTCGCCGACCTCAGTTCGCTATCCACCCTCGCAGCCCTCACAGCAGGCACTTGCCTGTGCATTGCGAGCGCGAACGCCATCAACCAACTTGTGGAGGTGCCTTACGATGCTCAGATGGCTCGTACACGTGGACGGGTGCTCGTCCGTCGTCTACTCTCCCCAGCACATGCGGGGGGTTTCGCATTAACCACTGGAGTGCTGGGCACTGGGATCCTAGCGGCATTCACCAATCCTCTCACTGCGGCCTTGGGAGCGGGAAACATCGTCCTCTACGCCGGGATATACACCTCCCTCAAGCGCATCACGCCATTCAACACCCATGTAGGCTCACTCGTAGGCGCCATCCCTCCTTTAATGGGTTGGACCGCGGCCACGAATGCGATAGGCGACTGGAGAGCGTGGATTGTTCCCGCGATACTGTACATCTGGCAATTTCCACATTTCAACTCACTTTCTTCTTCCCTCGCCAGTTCGTACGCCCAAGCAGGGTACAGAATGTACGCTTGCCTTTCCCCACGGAAAAACAAGGCTATGGCTCTCCGTTATGCGCTCCTTCTCTTCCCTCTATGCTCATATGCCGCGCCAGCGGTAGGCATAGTCACTTGGTCATTTGCGTTGTGGAGCGCAATACCAAATGCGGCGTTGGCGGGATGCGCGTTGAGGTGGTGGATGTGGAGTGAGGAGAAGTGGGCGAGGTATACGTTTTGGGCTTCGCTTGTCCACCTGGCGGTGCTGTTGGGGTTGATGCTGGCTTTCAAGGAAAGGTGAGCTCTCATCTCCTGTCAGTAGGGCAGAGTTCATTTGTTTTCTGGCAGTGGAGAGCGCGTGGAAAGCTTGGAGCTGGAAGGGAGGAGGTTGCTTGAAGGTCCGTTTAAGTCTTGACTCTGTATGGACAGAGTACTTACATTACACTTTTCTCAGAGAAGAAGAAAGCGTGGTGAAGGTTACGCTGTTTAAACAAGGTATGAGAAAGGTTTGTCAGTCATGTGTAGTTGGGATGATCACACTTAATGCATCTTCAGGAGGGTTTAACTTCGTTCAGGTTGGGGAAGAACAGAATTATATTAGTTAGCACTGTATTGGAATGTTCCATGTGTGCTGTCAACTGCTCTGCTTTTATCGGTTGGGATATACAGCTCCACTAAACCAGAGTCAATGGACGCACCAACACTTGCACATTGAGAGTGACAATCTGAACGGCAGTAGCGGAATGGTCAAATTACATTTATTTTGAGGTCGCTAAGCAGGTACGTCTGCAACCGTCAGCATTCGTGGCACATGGGCGGTTTGTTCGAGGAGCTCCTTCCCCCTTCCAGTACGATAACAAAAGCGGCGTTGCATCTAGAAGTGAGTTGTCAGCTTCATTTGACTTGAACTGACTACTCTCCTTGTGGCCTTAAAATCGATTCTGCTTCCTTCTTGGATCACACCCTCCTTTCGTCTTTGCAGCGACAATCGTCGTCCTCTCTCGTTTTTCGATCCCTTGTGAACCAGAGATTCCGGAGATGACTGTGCTCCGTATACTGAAGCCAAAGTCACGCTAAACGGTGCCCTCTACCGCAGACAATGTCAACCATTCAAAATGGACTACCGATTGTTTTCCCAGTTTTGACAAGAACTTGCACGTCAAGAAGCATTCAACCTTCCCAAGCCTATTCTCTTTCGCTTCCTCTCCAAGATGCCCCAATTGAAGATTCTAGCTCTAGGAGATGTTTATGCCTTGTAGGAGACAGTGGAAACGTCCTTCGGCTGCGGGTGGCATGTCACTGCTGTGCGGTGCTGCTCCCCCTTTCCTTATCATGCGTGGACCTTACAGTAATGAAAAAGGGAATGTCTTTCCTTCCTGATCAGCACATAACAACGCGCGCCGACGCGCACATGCGCTGTCAAATTCGAGCTTGTCACCACACCACCGCTGAAAGAGCAACAACGCCTTCCGTCTCTCAAGCCTTGTGATTCTTGTACCCCGATCTTCCGCCTTTTTGCCTGTTAGGGAGGAACGGAAGTTGGACAAGTCGTGTATTTGCAGCCGTTGGACAAATTGGAGGGCTTAGTTTGGGTTGAGAAGGTGCTCGCACATCGAAGTGAGCGATTTCCTTTGGAATTGGTTTTTTCTGATTCTTACTCTCGTCTGTCTGCTTTCTTTACATACAGTAACATTGATCCTCCAGTAAGTAACTTGTGGTGCGTATCGGAGGCATGGAGATGCTTACTGTGTCAGAGGATTGGAAATTAATGATCTTCGTTGGCCGGGTCGATTGATCAAAGCGCCGTTTGCAGGATGAGCTCACTCACAATGCCTCATCTTGCAATCTCAACGATCTCAACCTCAACCTGACGCAAGTTCCTGTCCTAAGGTTTACAGTAGCGCGATGGGCTAAAAGCAATCAATCGCTCTAATCCGAAAGAAATGACGGCTAATATTTCATCTCAAAAAAGCGTCAATTCAGCTCTGCAAGTTTGATGAGGTGATGACCCTGCCTTGATATTTAGCCACGTCATTATATTCCCGAGCGCGTAAAGCCTGCTCCAATACGACCTTTACAGTATTTCCCCAAGCTCAGTCCCTTGACACTGCTTGACGAAATAGGCAGCACGCAAAACGCTAGCGTTCAATCAACGTCTTCACGTCCTATTCACAACGCTAACGCTGCTCCTAGTTGTTCCGTTCAAGTCAGCCCTCAGCCCAGGTTTTCGTGGGGAAGTGAAGCATCAACAGATGGATTTGATTGCAAAGGGGCCGAAGGACGCCAATTCCGGTGGTGCCCGTGACGTGTGCTCCCTTTTCTTCAGTTATTATGCGTTCATCCCTGTCGCTATGCCTAGACGCGCCGAAGGGGATCGGTTACAGTTACCTCCATTCGATTCTTGGCAAGTGGTGAGTCCATTGTGTTTGGACCCGTAAGGAATGAAGTGCGTTTTGTCACGACTTTAGCTCGGCAGGAGAAAAGCTGCGAGGTATTAATGTGGAAGCATTTCAGAAATGAATTGCATTCAGCTTCCGTCATTTCTTGTTCGGGAAACAGAGGCTGTCCCTTTATTCGATTTGATTGAGAAAGCAAGTGTGAGGAGGAGGCATCTTGATGAATTTGGATGAATCGGAATGAATCACCTTGGACTCCTCTGAAACTGTCTGCCCGGGCTCTCTCTATCTAGCTGACCCTCCGACTTGTCATCGCGGGATGTTTGGGTGGGCACCGACCTTTATTCCATTTTAGGATCAGGTATCGTCGCTTCAAACAAGGAAAACAGGCAGCTCCAGGGCATAGCTTGTGTTGGGCTTGTGTTGTTCGCCAATCTCAGCGGTGGAAAGACTGCATGAAGGACGTTCGAGGAACGTCGACTTGCACACGCGCCACTAATACAGTGAGTTACACCACAAGCACAAGCACAGCACCGGGAAGAGGAAGTCGAGATCCCTTCACGTGCTCAATTGCAACCACTGCGTGCTCTGTCTTTTCAATGGAGCTCATTGAAGGTCGATGTGTCTGGTACATTTTGAGCCACTGAGTCGAATTGAATTTTGCTCTTCCAAGAGTCGAGCTGTTTGGCACCTTCCTCGGTTGTTCGGTTGGGTTTGAGTTGCTCGAATGCGGCCGGAAGGCGGCTCACCGCATGCGGACTTCCAAGGGCTCTTGAAACAGCAGAAAATCAGCGGAGTGCCCATCCTGTCCACGCCGATCGCTTCATTTAGAGAGCAGAGATGAGATGTATCGCACAAGACTGGAGCGAATTACGAAGCTGTCTTAGCTGTGCAACCATAAAACCCACCGTCGACTGACGTTTTCCCCCTTTCGCTTGCTGCCCTGCATTCTTGCTGACAAAGTCGAAAGACCATTGGACTCCGTCCCCCTTGCAGTCTCCCAGAGCTCTCTGCTATCGGTCATCCCTTTGCTGTCCATCTTCTTTCGTCACTGTACCAATCAAGAGCGTGCCCTCGGATTTTGGCAGTTTCACCAATCGTGCTATCTGGGGCAAGCACAACGGGATCTCTAATAGCCTGCAGAAAAGTCCCATACAAAAGGGAGCTGTCCATTCACCTACCCCATCCCTTGAAGGATTGATACTTGTTGCTTCCACTCGGACCACGGTGAGTCCGTTCTACGCCTCTGCGAGGGACCCAACTGATGGTTGTGGTGGGATAATCAGGGATGTCCCATTTGCCACTTGTCCTCCGCACAGAATCTCTAGATAGTCTTGCCGGACCCAGCTCTTCCTCCTCTCCCACTCCCACCTCATCGAACAGCATTCTCTCTCCCGACATCACCGGCTTCCGCTCGCGCCTGCGCGGGAGACATGATACCAACTCGTCTTCATCTTCTTCAGGCAGCTCAGATGCGGACGAAGAAGCTTTAGCTCTGAAAGACCGCGGTACTGCAACTCCTAGAATTCAGGTTGGAATGGACAACCGCAAGCTTCCCCTCCTGCCAGATAACCAATTCCCTCTCATCGCGAAGTCGAAATCGCTGGAAACCCACACTATGAACACCTTGCTCCAGCCGATAGAGGGGGAGGAACACAAGAGAGGCAGACCAAGAGGAGCAAGAACAATGCAAGCGGATGAAGTTGGCTCTGGATCGTTGCGGATTGCCTCTGGCTCTGGATCTACCTCCGGGACTAAAGGACGACGACCCTTACCCCTCCCTCCGTCGAGTAATAACATTTCTCCTACCCTGAACGACCTTTGTCCTTCCACTTCGATAACCATTTCTCCTACCCTAAACGAGCCTTGTCCTTCCACTTCGACCACTAGCTCCATCCGCTCGGTCCGCCCTCTTCCAACCCCAACCAAAGTAGAAGAAGCGGAGCAGCAGACACCCATCGAATCTCGAACACGTACAATCTCCCTCCCTTCGTCACCCTCACACTCAGATTTTCCTCCATCCACATTGCCGTATCTCCGGGCTGCAAGTTCGTCGAGATTCGAAGCCATGCCAGAAGCCTCGACTTCCCAGAAGACCATCGAACAGACATTTTCCATTCCGTCCTCTTCAAGATCTGTGGTCGTGCAGAAAGACCCTCCAGCGAGTCCTCCGACCTTTGCGACCACTCCAAGCAGTCTGAGCTCGAAGACGTACTCTAAGGAAGAAACGCTAATATCTTCCTACGTACGGAGTTCTCAGCCTAGAACAGAAGATCTCATCGGTCCACCTCGATCGACTCCAAGAGAACAAAATCCCCTGAGAGTCAACAGAGACAAAATAGTAGCTCCTGTCGCCATAAAGCCTTCCGCCTCACAGAAGCAAGTTTCAGCCGCGGGACCGGAGTCGTCAAGCTCTAGCGGGAAGAAGAATTCAGCCCTCGAAAAGGTCTCGAGGAAAACGATGGAAATTCAGATTGATGTATCACCTGTGACGCCACCTCCATTCTCAGATCTCGTCCCACGACGGCTATTGGAGCCTCCTCTCTCACTTTCAGTTGACGGTCACGGATCATTGGAGCTGTCTGATCAGCATGTGAAGCCCCTTCGCTCTCCTCCTTCCATGCCACAGCTTCGACTTCAGCCTTCGAACCCTGAACCAGGGGATCGCTTTCCTCCAGCAAAGCTGGTGAAGAAGAGCAAAATGAGGGAGATTCTCAGTGCACAGAAGGGTGAGACTGGGATGACGGCTGAACGGCGATCCAAGGATGCAGAGACTGTCCAAGAGTTTTCCAAATCCGATCCTTCTACTACATCGAAGCGGCCACCACCCTTGGTTTCTCAGGCTTCACATCTCCTTGCGTCCAATTATACGATCGTCAACGAGCCCGAAACTCTTCTTCCACCTTCACCTTACTTTCATGGCTCGATGGGACAAAGCTCAAAATCTTCATCCTTACCCAGCAGTCCTCTTCCAACACCGAATTCCGTCCATAACGTCAGTAGCTTCAGTTCACCAAAACCTAGTCCCACGTCTCTGTACCACTTCAATACCCCTTCTCCCACATTCGCTGCGACCTCTCAAGGGTCTCACGATTCCTCCATGTCGCACCGTAGTCGATGTAGTGCAAACGATTATGCACGACTCGATCCATCCCGTTATACCTCTTTCCCTCTCATGTCCGCTCCACCTTCCACCACGATGTCTCGCACTCTTCCTCAACAACTCTCGCCGCAACCATCTTCAGCAGATCTTCGAAACCCGTCTGCAACGACGAAGAAGCCTCGCTCCTCGTTCGATTCACCCCAAGTGATGTCTACCAAGTCAAACTTGTCAAGGGAAGAGACTCATCGGACCTTCAAACTTCCTCTCTCATCCAACAAACCGCTCCCACCCGATCCTGCCATCCTTTCGCTTCAACGCCAATTCGACGACATTATGCACTCATAGTCGACCCTGGTGCTTTCATTTGTTACTCAGCCTGCAGTTTTTGGTGTGAATGCTGTGCTTGTAGACGACATCGGGAACTTGTGGGACCCGTCGTAAATTATCCAAGATCAGACTTTGATATCCGTTGTACACTATTTTACCATGTAAACTTCACTGCAACCCGATTCAGTTCCATTTCCGGTAGAATATGCTGCTGCTCCGTTCCTTGAACGACGAACAGCAAAAGATATTTCCAACTGTATAGTGTAACTCTAAGGCGCTATAGCAGGTAGTCCCTTTTCTTGTAATGCTCTCAACCCTATCAATTAAGGAAAACGAGGCGTCATGCCGCTCAGCTCTGAACGTGCTTGGCCCCTTTCCTCCTTCATTACATGAACATAAATCCTAACTCAATAAAGGCCAACTACAGTCCCCCACCACCAATCCTTGCTGCCAATCTTCCCAGACTTCGCTTCGCCAATGCGTACTGCCGCGACCATAATACCGCGAGGGCTAGGAAGAAGAATGTGAGGTTCGTGCCCTGTACCATATTTGGGAGCAGAGATGAGTTCCTTTCTGCATTAGCGGGAATAAAATGTAGGATAGTGAGGAAGAAGGAGGAAAACGAGAGACGCACGACAAACTCCCAATAATCCCTACGCTCCTTGGATATTGCCCGTAAACAGGGCTCCCAAACTTCCCACGTCTCTTCACTTCCTCCGCCTCTCTCTTCTACCTCTCCTCCACGGTCCAATAAGAAAGTTTGGTCGGTTTCTCCCTCGTGCGCTTCCCGCCCACTTCCTTCTCCAGAATGCTTCCGTTCCGCCTCCTCCCACTCTTTCCAACTCGGAAGGTGCTCTTTTGAGCCTGAAGAAGAAGAATGAGGAGGAGAGGCGTCGACGTAGGTGCAACCTAGCAACCGGTGCGCGTGCGTTGCTGGACAGCTGGTTGGAGGGTTCGGGAAGGAGGAAAAGGTGGGGAGGAGGGGTGTGGTGCATTCTAGACAGGCGGAGAGGGGTCGACACATGTATGGTCTATTCGGATGCGGATGTGGAAGTTGGGCTGCCACGACGGCACTTTCGCGATACCGTTCATCGCTTGAATGTAACGGGGAGGAGAGACACACCTTTGTAGCGAGAGAGAGACGAGGAACGATACCTTGCCCTTGCCCTTGCCCTTCCCTTTCCTGCTATGTTTGCTTTGGTGGCACATGCTAGCAGCCAAATTTGAACCAGCCTCTAACCTCTTCTTCCTTCTTCTCAAAGTCGTGACAGCGAGTTCTTGAGGGCACTAATAAAGACCGTACTCTCCCAACTTGCAACTCTACTGCCGGTGCCGCACGTTCTCTTCTTCTTTTCGTCGTTATTAATTAGCTGGTGGTCAGCGGTCGGATTCCTTTGAAGCTGCACAGAAACACAGACGCGTCACCACTCAGCAACTCTCGAAAGATTATCCTTCAGCGCTTCAGCAGCAAACGTCAGGCCTGCTATATTCAGCAAACACTACCATGGTATGTTTCTCCCACAGAAAAGCGAGGAGATATGCTGATGGCTCCTCATTGGCACAGGGTCCGCCAACTTCACATCCGCTTCCCCTTCCCAAACCGCCACTCCCAACCCCTCAACCGGGGGTGAAATATTACTTTCAGAACAAGATTGAGGATTTGAAGTTGGAGATAAATAGGCGGACGAGAGATTTGAGGCGGTTAGAAGCGACAAGGAATGGTTTAAATGCTAAAGGTACGTTCTACCTCTTCCTCCTTGGGAAGTGGAAAAATGGCGCGGTGTAAAGGAGGAGGAGTATACGTATGCATCATAAGGCATGCTGCAGACTGTATCACGAATGATGAGGACGCAGCTTGACTAGTTGATACTCGACAAGCTTGATGGCTCCATTGTCCAGTATTCACTCTGAAGCAACAAGCCGTCCAAGGACTGCACCTATAAATCTTTGCCCGAATGACTGTTACGCTTTGCTATCGTCTCGCATCCCTCTTCCTAGAATGTCGTTAATTGTTTCTGGTGTATGAACAGTCCGACTGCTACGCGAAGAGCTCCAACTTCTTCAAGAGCCAGGGTCTTACGTCGGAGAGGTCGTGAAGTTGATGGGAAAGAAGAAGGTTCTGGTCAAGATCCAACCAGAAGGAAAATACGGTCTGTGCTCTCATCCTATCTTCTCCAGTGTTTCATCTCATCGCCTAAACAAATTGGTTTTGCAGTCGTCGACTTCGCACCGCACATCCAACTCTCCCAACTGACTCCCAACCTCCGCGTCTCCCTCCGCTCCGACAGCTACACCATCCACTCCATCCTCCCAAACAAGATCGACCCCCTCGTCTCCCTCATGATGGTCGAGAAAGTCCCCGATTCGACTTACGAGATGGTTGGTGGGTTGGAGAAGCAGATTAGGGAGATAAAGGAGGTCATTGAGCTGCCAGTGAAGCATCCAGAGCTCTTTGAGTCCCTTGGGATAGCCCAACCTAAAGGTGTCCTCTTGTATGGACCGCCTGGAACTGGAAAGACTCTGTTGGCCAGAGCAGTCGCGCATCACACCGACTGTAAATTTATTAGGGTGTCGGGCTCGGAATTGGTGCAGAAGTATATTGGAGAAGGGAGCAGGATGGTGAGGGAGCTGTTCGTGATGGCGAGAGAACATGCTCCCAGTATCATCTTCATGGATGAGATTGACAGCATTGGAAGTTCAAGGAGTGATTCGGGAAGCGACAGTGAGGTCCAGAGGACGATGTTGGAATTGTTGAATCAACTGGACGGGTTTGAAGCAACCAAGAATATCAAGGTGCGCACATCGTCCCTCTTTTTCGTAACTCTGACCGAATGAAATATTACCAAGGTCATCATGGCCACCAATCGAATAGACATCCTCGATTCCGCTCTCCTTCGTCCAGGTAGGATAGATCGGAAGATCGAGTTCCCTCCACCAGGGTGCGTCGTCCCTTCCTTCTCATTCAATCACGGCTGAAGCTTGTCTAGACCGGAAGCACGAGTCGCTATCCTTCGGATTCACTCCAGGAAGATGTCGCTCCAGCGTGGGATAAACCTACGCGCGTTGGCGGAGAAGATGGGACAATGTTCTGGAGCTGAGGTCCGTGGTATCTGTACAGAAGCTGGTGCGATTTCACTCGTCTTCTTTCTGCTTCCATGACCCATGCTTTTGTTTGCTAGGAATGTACGCGTTGCGGGAACGAAGACAGCATGTCACGCAGGAGGATTTCGAGATGGCAGTGTCGAAGGTTCTGAAGAGGAACCAAGACGCGAACACGAGCGTCAATAAGTTGTTCATGTAGACTCTGCACTTGAGCCAGTTAATTTCATGGTACTGTGTTCTTGTTCACAAGCAAGGTAAATGCACTGGAAAGACTGCTGAAGGCGTTGATGTGAATTTCCGAATATCATATATCACTATCATCATGAAACAGAACCTTCGAATGATTGAAGAACGCAAGATCAAGGAGGTTCCCTATTTAATCATTTATGGATGTTGCAAAACTACAGCTGTACTGATTGATTGAGGAAGCAATATCAGACAAAGAAAATGAAGAAGAAAGTCGTCAAGTTTTCAAGAACGAAACGAAGATATTTAGATTGCCTGAACATCCGGATCAATATGCTGGCCTTCACACGCTGACCTCTTTTGGAGGTTCCGGGCTCGTAGCCCTACTACCGACTCTTGACCCTTGCCTGCTCCCCTCTCGACTACCGCTCAAAGGCGTGCTTCCATGGCTAAAGCTCCCACTGTCCCTGTTCGGGTTCCGCCCAGCTCCACTGCCTCCAAAGCCCCGTATCAGGCCGCTCCCACCCCTCCATCCACTTGCTGGGCCACCTTGAGCGTCCGCAGTCCCTCTTCTCGGGTTATTCAGCTTATCACCTAATTGGTTAGCGAATCCAGCGAAGCCGAGGGGACCTTGACTTTGTCGATGCGCAGGAACGGCAGGCGGACCCATGTTTCCGACCTCCATTGGGATGTTGGAGGCTCGACGAATAGAACCAGAGGATGGAGGAGCGTAGTTGTTGATGGAGATGAATTTTGTGGATTGGCTCACTGAACCTGCCGGAGGTGCTCCACCATGCGATTGGAATTCGAACTGGATGCCAGGTTCTTGCTCGATCTCTAGCAGCTTGATAAGACGCTTTCCGAGACTGTTAATCCCCTCAACGTCCGATTTTGAACGCGTCCAAAGCTGGATACGATGGCCACGAGGTTTGAGCGACACCACTAGAGATTTCGTCAACAGTTGAAGATGGCCGATGAGGCGACAAACCAGCTCCGCAAACTTCATCCTTCTCATCCAGCACCTCTCCGATCAACGCCAGCACCAACCACATCCAACACCGATCCAGAAGCTCGTTATCCGGCTTTTTCACCGTGAGAACCCATTTGCCGCCCTACCCATCGCCAATCAGACTCAACCCTCACCGTTCTCAAATCGAATACGCACATCCTGATTTGCAGTGTCTTCCCACATGGGTTTGATGCCGTCTTTGAAGACGTGAACATTGCTGCCTACTTCGAGTTGACTTGGTCGTTTTGTCCAATTGAAATAGCGACAGAAGGTTTCGACGGTTTTGAATTCGCCAATTACTTGAAGAGTCGCCTCGTATGCTTGTCCACCGGGATGATGTGAAGCAGTATTTGGCGGGGATGGCAATTTGCCGGAAAGTTCGGGAGATTGCGACTCGTGAATTGACATTCGTGCAGCGGCAGCCGCCGTTGAGCGAGAGTCAAAATACATCGTCCTAGCTCTCTATCAGAATCTGATGGATAAAAGGTGTATGAGGAGACACACCAGACGTGTTGAAGTGGGTGCTGCTTCTCGTCCTTCTTCTCCGACACAGCAGGGGAAGTAGCCCGACCCGCTTTAGGAGGCTCGTCATCATCGATCTCCCCCTCCTCCTTCTCCTCGACCTTCTCCGTTTCTTTCTCTGTATCTTTCACCTCCTTCACCTCCTTCACCTCCTTCGCCTCCTTCCCATCTTTCTCCGTTCCATTGACCACCGCAAAATCCTTAACTTGAGGTCTCTCCGCACTTTTCTCCCTCTCCCTCGACGCATCTTTACTGCTCTTCTCCTGCACCTTCCTCCTAATCTGATCCAGGCTAGGCAGTCCCTTTCTGCCCTTCCTCTCCTCCGTGCTCTCTCCCCCATTCACAGCAGGTGTGGCCTCATCTTCCGGTGTCCCAGTCCCCGTGGTACCGATCGACGACGATGAGCCTCTCGGGAGTAGCTTTAACCGTGAAGTCGTACCAGAGCCAGGGTCGGAGGACGGAGTGGAGGTGAGGGAGGTCGAGCGCGCAAGGTCCGCGGTCTCTTGTTTTAGTTTCTCCCATCGTTCGGGATTCGACATCCTAGCGTGAGAAAGCAAAAGTTAATACACTCCCGTTCATCAGCGACAGCAAGGCAATCTCCCAGAACGGTGCAGGAACCGAGCAGCACAGCTCATAGCTACTTCACCTAAATGAGATCGCGCTCTAAGGCAAATATAACTGGCGCTGGCGGAAGTGTCAAAGTGTGCAGGCAATAAGCTAGTGAACATATATATCGCAGAAATATCAGATAGGCATCTGCCACTTTCACTTTGTATCCACCAAAGGTAATGAACGTCCGCGAAATAAGGCGTAGTAACAGCTACGTCCGTGACTTTGACTCTCGCTTGCATATCAAGTTGGTAACAGCAGCTGACCAATGAAATTCAATTCAGACACATCAGAAGAAGGCATATCCTGCGCTTAGCTTCTACCACCTGACTGATGAAGACCGTTGAATGGCCAGGTTCTTAGAATTTGCATGCACAATCATAAAACGTGGTGAGGGGAAGCCACCACTGGGTCAGACTGAACCGCTGTCATGAGGTGTCAGTGTTTTTTTGATTGAAGGTTTGCGTACTTGTCAACTTCCTTCCTTCGTTTGCACAGACAAAACGGTTGGCAAGGGCTGCCAAGTAGAAATCGAGCATGCCGATTCAAAGCTCTTGCAAAGGCACGGTTAGATTTTAAGAAGAGCGCGAGTGCCAACAAAGGCCCACAGCCTCGTTACGCTGGCGTGCACTCAAACCACTCCTTTTCAACCACAAACTCGTCCAATGCTCAGTAAAGAACAACAAGACGCACCTCATGGCCATTGTCAGCTCGCTCAAACTCGGCGGCCTAACCGCCTGCCTTTTCACCTTCTCAAGTCCACCCTTTTCTGGCTTGAGCGAATCTCCCGATACCGAACTGCCTGGTGCAGGTGCCACGGACGCGATGGCCGCGCTGTTGGGCCCAGCGGTGGAGGGCGACTCGACTGTGAGGGCTGGAGGCGAAGGCGGGATATCTGCAGACATCTTTAGCGAAGGTCGTCGTTGACGTGCCTAATTGCGTCCTTTCTTTTAGGTTCGGACACTTCCTTCTTCGGCAATAATTAATTTTTTCCATTGTCTGCCCGCAGCTCATTCATTTCGCCCAAACACGTCCAAAGTAACATCAACTCCAAACAAGTCCGAGAGTCTGGATTTCAGTATGAGGAACAATTCTGGCCAGCAATTGCCCGTACTTTACGATGAGACCTTTCGAGGAGTCTCCTTCCCTCGATTGGAGATTTTGAGCTTGGCAAATAGAGTCTGTCTTCATGGAAAGCTTCTCGACCACTCTGCCGAAACGGATGGTAGTTTCGGTATGTGCATTGCAAACGGTCAAGGAAACTTCATGAGCCTGGTACGTGTTCGACTTACTGGAATCGGATCCTATCCCTCATCACAATCTCATGATCAGTCGCTCTACGAATCGATCCCTCGAAAAAAAAGACCTGTAATAGACTTTGAGGACGTTGCGGCTGTTCAGACCCTGTTCGGCCAACAGCAGACCCCACGAGGAAGCGCCATCGTTCCCATCGTTCTCAACGACGAGACTGGGAGGAGCTTTATACTCAAGCTTAAATTCTACATCATGCCTAGTCTCACCATACCCGTTTTTCTCAGCCTGGGATCGCCATTCTTGGGGGGCTTTGAACTGGGTGGTGGGACGGAAACCTATACGTTCATTCTCAATGGCGAAGAGGTTAACGTTAGCAGAACGACGTGAAATGTGAAGCAGTGTGTCATCCCTTGTCTATCCATGTTGCCTAATCCGTGTTGATTGTCGCTGTATAGATCAGCAGCTTGTCGACGACCCCAGTCTTTGATCTGAGAAAGTGAAATTTGGCTGCACAAATAAAGGAACGTGGGCAAACAAGTTTCCTGGGTTGTAGATATTCTCGGTCGCAAAGAAGTAACGAAGCAATGAATGAAGTCGCTGTTGGAGAGCAACGCTTCCTGTCAAACTTGTAACATTTGTACATCAGAATAGGAAAGAAAGCGAACCTGAAGGGCTGAACCTTGAATGGAAGCCAAGTTCTCAAGCTTCGCAGAATGCATCAAGCAAAGTCATGGCGAAGGCTCCATAATTTGAGCTCTAAATCAACCTCCAGGGAGCCCTCCTATAACCCGGATAGCACAGCTAGATTCCGCTAGGCTTGACCCAGCGCTCTAATCATGAAAACCAGGCCACAAAGAGACGCCCATATCAATTCACACCACCTTCACCTCTCCGTCTTTCTAGTCAGTTACCAGGTCAACGATTGGGAACAGAGACATCGTTGCAGACAGATCCCTAACCAACAACTTGGTCTTATGACAGCTAGCTACGGGAAGAGGGGAAGACGACCTCGACGCTCTCAGCGGCCGTTCCGCTCTGTAGTAGACCGGTGTAGGGCATCACGTCGTATCCGAGTTTGAAGACCGCTGTCGTGTTCCTGTTGTCGAGAGTCACGTCAGGTTAGTTGTCATACAAAGAGGAAAGGATAAAGGAAGAAAATAGAAATCAAGGAAAGAGAGGTACCTCTCAAACCGATCGCTGGGATCCTTCAACCCATATTTATTCTTCCCACCCGAGATCCTAATCCTTCCATCCCTCTTCCTCCTCACGATCCGATCCCAAATCACCACCCTATCCTTCTTACCCTTTCCATTCCCGTTCGACGTGGTGGCAGAAGAAGAAGTGGATGGGGAGGAATAGTCGGCGTAGAGGTAGACGAATACTTGCTTGGTGTTCCAATCCCATAGCGGTGTTAGGTCTGCTGAGAGGTCGTAAGTGATGGAGGCATAGGTCGATTTTCGGGAGTAGGCATGCGGAGAGGTTCGGGGTCCTCTTCCTTGTTGTCTGTCACATCCCAACATTCAATAGAAAAATAATGTTAGTGTGATCGTCGTCGTGAAAAGTGCTAAACAGGAAGAGATGATGGGTAGAGGAGGACGAACACGGAGACGGAGGTGACGCTGAGGTTGCCTGGAGTGAAGTTATGAGGGATGAGAAAGGAAGAGATGGCGATGAGCGATATAAGCGTTATGATGCAGGA
>MU271590.1:0-30959 GCA_021432655.1 Atractiella rhizophila
CCATGATACCGCGAGATTTCATCAGCTTGGAGGGGTGTTTGTT
Organism: Atractiella rhizophila; assembly: GCA_021432655.1. NCBI lineage: Eukaryota > Fungi > Basidiomycota > Atractiellomycetes > Atractiellales > Hoehnelomycetaceae > Atractiella > Atractiella rhizophila. The sequence goes on from MU271590.1 coordinate 44, forward strand.
ATCCGACTTAGATTTCGATTACACGGCAACGGCTGATGAAGCTTCTGATAATTCCCTCACTGGCATCCACATTTCATTAAATCCTTCCAAATGGTTCAAGGATATAGACTTGAACGTCATCCGATTCCCAAAACCATTCATGAGTTTCAAAGTTTATCCTCACCTCCAAGTTTTTAGAATCGACGGCGGCCATGAGAACAGCAACATCGTTCCATCTGACTTGTTCTCTATCCTCCAGAGCCACAACTTCTTCCCACGGGTGCTGATCCTTTGTTGTTGCTCCATCAACTCTCAAGGAGCTTTGGACTATATCACCGCGTCCTTATCTCGGCCTTTCGGCGACGAAGAGTTCAAATTACACATTGAACTCCTATTTGGACAATGGGAAGAGAAGATCTTCAGCATAATAAAGACGAGGGTGCAGGAAATCGACGGCACGTTCCTCTTAGGTCCTTCGGATGATGACAGGATCTTTGTGTTGAAGGAATGCACTGACTGATTTCTCCATCCCCATCCTGGCCATCCCTCCAGTCGTTGTTGACAGACCCACATAGGAAATTGAAGTATTGTTGAGATAGGTTCTAGACGTATCCAAGATAATGTAAACTGAGAACGGAGGAAATGAATCATTAAGATGCTAAAGAGCTTTTGCATGCACATTAGACTCTCTGGGTAAATTGTCTCTTTTGGATTGGCAGATGGACAATGCGTTAGGTCACTAGCCTGACTGGCTCGCAGCGTGAGAGGCGCACTTTGATCGTGCTCTGATATGCTCCTTCGTTGTAGAAACCTGGAATCCTATTGACAATTGGCAAAGGAGACCAAATTATTGGCTCATATAAAGAATTGGAAACATGAGAGCGCTTAAGCTCGCCAACAAATCGCAGCCTCCACCAATAGTCAGGCGTTGATACATTGCGCGATCGAAGAGCGGAAAGACGGCGCCGCCCGTCGACCTGAACAATGTGCTCCCAGCATGGAGGGAAGCGGCATATTCCGGAAAGCACATCACTAGGAGTAGATAAGCGATCAAAGTTTGGAATATTAAGAATGCAACCGCTGACAGATGATTGTAGTTTCAGTGATTGTGGATGTGTGGACACGAAAATGTATGAGCAAACAGTCCTGCTGCAATGGCACGTCCAATCTAGTGAATATCAGCTCTGGAGAGCTAGCATTGAATCTGATCAGTACTCTTCCTTTACCGGAAAGGGAAGGTGGCTAAAAAAAGTAATAGAGATACTGGAGGAAATAGTGAGACCTAGCTTAAGGCATTGCTCTGGGGTGAACACCCCGGTTCCCATCACAAGAGGTTCGACCTAATGCTTCTGATGCAGGATATATCCTACGAAGGCATCTGCAGCTCAGATGGCGATGATCATGAAAGGCAAAATGGCTTTCCCCAGATTGAAGCCAGGAAAGCTCAGTAAACGCAAGCCCTTCGTACCACCTAATTTCTGCGTCGGAATGGACGTCAATAAATTGATGCTAAGGGCTTACAGGTAAAATATGGAGTACACTATTGTAGCGCAGGTGTTGATGAAGAGAACCGTGGGGTCCACCGAGAGAACAAAAGGTCGGATGAGGTTGTCGAACAAAGAAGGGAGTGGGAGATAGTTTCGCATGATCACTCTCGCTTTGGCTCCTCAACTTCTCATTCCCAGTAACCTTCCTAAGCCTTCGTGCGGGCTAAGGAGAATAGTCGACGCATTGGAGAGAAGTGCACCATCGGACAAGATTGCACTCCGTGTCAAGAAGGCGGGAGAGCCAGCGAACCCAGTAAGTTCTCATGAGCACGGAGTAGTTATTGCCAGTAACGGCAGGACGAAGAGGAAGAGGGTGATGACGTAGATTGGATTCCCCCGATTGCAGGAACTTCGGATAAAGGAGAGAGGATCATCAGTCCTAAACTCCCTTTCGTCATTGACACATAGAACACTTCCGAGACGCCAGGAATGGAAGGCGCGGTTTTCCACGCCACGGTGTACTGAGTAACGACTAGAGAGAGGAAGCAATCACTAGATTGCGCTATCGATGTACACATTGAAGGTACTTAAAATAATTCCTCCTGTAGCTATTGTCTTTTTGGCAAAGCTCCATTTCTGAGGGTTCCTTGGATCATTCTCATCATACCAATCGACAAGGTTGGAATTGATGGCTTTCTTCTCCCCATCTATTTCTTTGTCTCAAGGCAACCCTTCTCTAAGTATACTCGGTTCGCAATGTCGAATCTGAAGTGATCAGTGTCAATCCAACTACATCCTTGTTAAGTCCCGCCTTGCTTGACTGTTTCGCGAGTGGGGCTACGAAACCGGGAAGCTCTTTGGGGTGAGGGAGGAGACGACAGTCGGACAGGTGTGCAGCGACTTTCCCCTTGACGATAGACGCGAAAGCTCTTGAGTACCACTTTTGCGACAGAAATGTATGGCATCACTTTCTTCGGAAAAAATGAAGGAGAAATCCTTTCCTTTACATTTCATCCAACCGCCAAAGGTCTATGCTTTCAGGCGAGTGTAAGCTCGGAGTAGAATCTGCCATCCCTCTAATAATCCTCTAACTAGCTCCGATTGAAACCAACGAGATGATTCATCCAGAGTTGAATTAATATACATAATCTTTCCTGTTGCAGCAAGAATTACCCATGCATAAACATCTGAAACCTCATAAGCAAAGGTAACTATGAGCATACTTGCATCCTCTTATCATTATCTCGACCGTAGCTATGCGCGGCGGCGAATAACGTGCTGTCAGAAGAGAAAGACCATGTCTGACAATGCTAGAATATGGTCTGACACAAATCTTCCGCTAACACCTGCAGCCATGAATCCAGGTGGAACAACGAAGAGGCATACCTATGACTAAAATCCGAATAAGCGGCCAAGTACAACTCGATGTAAAATGTAGGAGCCTTACAGCATGCTCAAAGCTGATCTGACAGATCATTTTTGTCTTTGAAATTGCTGTGCAGATAACCTTCCAGCAACTTTACTGAAGCTGGCCATTGGGATGCACATGAAGAAAGATGAACTGAGCGGATGATGGCTAGAATATATGCATGCGTAGATCGCATGCTTTCCTATCATAGAAACAAAGAAATAATGAACGTATGAGACCTAATACTATAGCAACTTGAAAGAGGTTTTGGCGTTGAGCAGACGTGACGGGACTTCCTCATCAAAAGCGGCTGTGAGGAAGGGAAGAGGCTGGTGATGAAGCATGCTCACCGCTGCTGTACGACGTAACATCACTCAAACTCATCGACATCCATTCAGCTTGCCAGCTCCTCGTGAAACGCGATGTATTCATTCATCCCCCTTCGGGTATGCCTTCAGGGCTTGTAGGTGATCGTAGTGAGCTGACTACGAGCTCGGACTAAGTCACGCCTGGAAAACGCCTGCATATTGACGACGATCTCCTCCGCTTGTAGATTCCTGCACCAGCCTCATCATGGATGGTGGTCCACCCGCAGAAGAGGACTTTGACAAACTCACCATCGAGGACCGTATAAAGCACAAGGTGTGTCTTCGCACCTCCTCCAGGTTGGTGCTGATTGCGTCGAGCAGAACTGGAAAGCACGTCTATCCGGATATCATGCACTTTCCTCTTTATTCTCCTCGCTTCAGCCATCTCTTACGCCCGCTTCCGATCCCTCATTAACGCCATACATCAACAACCCTTCTCTGCTCTCCCTCCTCACCCGCGAAGCAAATGCGGTCGCACACGAATCCGCGCTTTCTTCCCTATCATCTTTTATCTCTGTCGTTGGATCCCGCGGACTCAAGTCCGTTAGGGAAAGCGGAGGAATAATAGAGGGATTGGTGGAGAAAGGAGTTGGAAATACCCGCGCCGGTACGAAGAAGAAAGCCATCGAGTGTCTGGAAGGATGGGTTGAGTGTGAGGGTGAAGAAGGAGCGAAAGCCGTGTTTGAAATACTTGGAAGCGATGCTGGGATAGGGAACAAAGGGCCCAAGGTGGTCGCTGGTTGTGTGACTGCAATGGGAAGCATTGTTCGGTACGTGTTCTCATCCTATTCCTGGCCATTCGTAGGGGGATTGTGGGTCGTTACAGCGGTATTTATTGGGATGACATGCAGGCAATTCGGTCCGAAAATCGTTCCTCCCAAGCTCGTCCTCTCCTCCCTTCCGCGCATCTTCGCACACAACGACAAGACAGTCCGAGCGGAGGGAACGACGCTAGTCTGCAACCTATACGCGTACCTAGGTCCCACTCTCACATCCGCTCTGTCCACCCTCGATCCTCCTCTTAAGCCCATCCAGCTGACTGAGCTGCAATCCAAATTTTCCGAACTCGACGCGTCTGGCGCAGGAGCGGGGACCGCGAAACAGGAGAGATTGACGCGTGATTGTACGCGAGGCTGAAGGACAATTGGAGGGCTCGTCCGGTGGTGGAGATGGAGCGGCTGGAGGGGAAGAGCCAGAAGCGGAAATGGACCCCATGGACTTGATGGAAGCGAAACCGATTATGAATAAGCTGCCTGGCGAATTTTGGGCTAAAATTGCGAGCTCGAAGTGGAAGGAAAGGAAAGAGGAAGCGCTCGAGCCTTTGCTTGAGATACTGAACAATACCCCAAAACTTGCGGAGGGTGATGATTACGGCCAATTGGTGAAGGAGCTCGGGGTAAGAGTGGAGAAAGACTCGAACGTCATTTGCGTCACTCTGGCTGCTCAATGTCTAACCGGACTCGCCAAAGGTCTGCGATCATCGTTTGGACGATACAAAGATGGGTGTTACAAGTCGTTGTTGGAGAGGTTGAAAGAGAAGAAGGCAAGTGTGGTAGAAGCTTTGGCTGCCGCCCTAGACGCGGTGTTTGCCAGCACGACCCTCCCAGATATACTAGAGGAGACTATTCCTTATCTATCTCACAAGACACCAGCCGTCAAAATCAGCACTTTGCAGTTCCTCTCCCGCGCTCTCTCAACCACCACCGTCCCGCCTCCCAAACCTCTCCTCTCCCCATTCGCTGCTGCGATGGTCTCCAACATCGGGGACTCAAATGGCGACGTACGTGAAGCTGCGCAGGAATCTTTCGCAACGCTCATCAAGGTGGTTGGTGAACCTGCCCTGAAAGCAGAGTTAGATGGTATGGATGATATAAGGAAGGCGAAGGTGATGGAGTGGAAAGATAAAGTCACCGTCAAATACAAGCCGAAACCCGATCTGAAAGCGTTGGGAATCATTGGAGGGGGCGGAGGAGGGGGCGGATCGAAGAAGATGCCCCCTAGTCTGGCAAAGAAGATGGCGCCTAAGGCTGCCCCTCCGCCGCCGAAGGAGGAAGACGACATGCCTCCCCCACCTCCTCCGAAGGCAGCAGTCAAGAAGCCCCCGGCATCCGCCAAGAAACCTGCAGCAGCAGCACCTCCCGCTAAAAAACCACCAGCTGCGGCAGCACCTCCTCCGGCGAAAGCTGGTGGAGGCGGGAAGGCACCAGAGCCCATTAAGTTCAAGATGTCCCAAGAAGACGGGGAGGCGAGAGGCGAAGCGGAACTTCCGGCTCCTATCGTTGCAAGTTTGGGAGAGGGAGCTTGGAAACTCAGGTTGGAGGGGATGGATAACCTCGTGCAGTGGTTGGAGGGTGAAGGGGCGGAGATGGAGGCTGAAGTTGTGGTGAGGTATTTGAGGAAGAAGCCGGGGTGGAAGGAGAGCAATTTTCAGGTTAGTCCTCTCCATTCCATTTTCTGTTTCGACAAAGGACTTTGGACGCTTGCTAATCTTTTGCCGTGGTTTTGTGCAGGTTTATGGAAAGATGGTTGCGGCCTTTCAGACGCTGGCCGAGCGTAATCCCACTTTCTCGAAAGCAGTCGCTTCTCTCGTCATTCCGCCCATGGTCGATAAACTAGGCGATATCAAACTTAAGAAGCCTTGTGGGGATGCGCTAGCTGTGATTGCAGAGAAGACGTCGCTTCAATTCGTATTGAGTCAAGGTGGGCGTCTTCCAACCCCCGTTCACCGCTGTGACACTAATGACAAACAAACAGCATACGAGCCTATCGCCTCACAGAAAGCACCAAAGGCTCAAGCCGACTGTTATGCTTGGGTAGAGATCGTGCTAATGGATTTTGGGATTGTGGGACTTGGGATAAGGGACTTGATCGAGTGCTTGAAGAACGGATTGAAGAGCTCTAACGCCGCCGTTAGAAGTAGCGCTACGAAGGCGTTGGTCACTTTGAAGCTATTTGTTGGCAACGGTATGTCTGATCCGTCATTTTCCCGTCGCTTCGTTGGGATAGTGCTGAGACGCACGTGTAGATATCATGAATTTTGTTCAAGACCTCAATCCCCAACTTCTCACGACCATACAGTCCGAGTTCGCCAAAGTTGACGGTGCTCCGGCCCCCGAACCAATCAAGACGTCAGCTGACAACGCTGCTCCTTCTTCCGGTGGAGGGGGAGGAGCTGGAGGCGGCGGCGGCGGGAAAGGAGCAGATCCACTGGACGAATTATTCCCTCGTGTTGATCTCGAAAAGCTCGTCAGCTCTTCCAATGTGTCAGCTTGCAATGATGCGAACTGGAAGGTCCGGAAAGAAGCCCTGGAGAACATTCAGTCGATTCTGGAGGCGAACAAACGATTGAAGCCAAATTTGAGTAGGTTGTTCCTTGGTTTTACTGACAGCCAAGTACTTACATTGCGGGCGGAAGGCGACATCTCGACCGCCATCAAGCAACGGTTGGGAGATAGCAATAAAGTCGTCCAAGGGCTTGCACTAGACATCCTAGCTCGCATCGCGAACGGAATGAACGAACCTTTTCAAAAGTACGCCAAGACCTTTGTCGCTGGTGTGTGCACTGTCCTCGCAGATCAGAAGGCATCCGCTCGTGCCGCTGGTGTCACAGCTTTAACAGCGATGGGCGACAACGCTGGATTGGAATGCATGATAGGAGCGCTGGGGACGGCTTTAGAGGTACAAAATCCAGTCCAAAGGAAGGAACTGCTCCAGTGGCTAGAGCCTCGGCTCGTTGATAACGCCGCTGCTGCCAACTATGACCTAACACCACTAGGGGGACCTATCATTTCTTGCCTTGAAGATCGCAATGCGGAGGTAAGGAAAGCCGCACAAGCTATCCTCCCTGTCGTCGTCGCCCGTGCTGGATATAGCTACGTGATGGATCAGACGAACAATTTGAAACCCGCATCACGGGCAGCTGTCATTCCGATGATCGATGCCGCAAGAGGTAGTGCTCCTGATCTTCCAGCAATATCTTCGAACAAAGCGGGAGCTGCGCAATCTGGTCCACATTCCAAGGCATCTGCAAGACCCCTGTCGACTAAGCCAGGCGTGAAAACACCTGCATCGGCTGCCCCTCCTTCTCCACGCAATCCAGGGACCCGTCCAACAAGCCCCGAAATGGAGCAACCAGCTTCTCGAGCAGCGGGAGGGAGGAAGTTGGTCTCGAAACCATCAAAAATCACCTCTCCCTCCGCCAAATCAACTCAGAATTTCGCTGCGATGCCTGCGCTAGAGAACGAGCCACCATTGCTGAGCGCAGATCCGAAATTCAAAGCCTCGAGGAAGTTGAAGGAGACCGGCCCTCTTAAGTGGAGCGTCGATGGATCAGTTCGACCCGATCAGATTGACTACCTCCACCAACAAGCTGTTCCTCACTTCAGCGCTTCCCTGCTCGCTCTTCTTTTCAGTAAAGGTCATCATGCCGACAAGGATTTCTTGTCTGGTGTAATACTATTGGACGACTGCTTGACAGATCCCATGGTCTGTGAGAAATATGACGTGACATGGGAAGAGATGAAGGGTCGCTTCTTCGCTAATAGCGATATCATTCTCAAATACGTCACTGTTAGGTTTACGGACACAAACACAACCATCGCTATCAAGTGTATTGAACTGTTGGAACACTTCTTGGCTGTGACTGCAGAAGAGGAATATACCTTCTCAGATTACGAGGCCCAAATTTTGCTTGGTGGTCTCGTAGCTAAGGCAGGTCCACTTTTCACTCATTGATTAGGTTAGGTTTCTAATGGTTTATGTGCAGGTTGGTGACTCAAAGGAAACGATTCGTCAACGGATACGAGATTTATTCCACGCTGTTTGTCGATTATACCCATTCAGCAAAGTGTTCACGTTCCTGGGAGATGTTGGTCTGAAGTCGAAAAATGCACGCTGTCGATCTGAATGTGCCGAAGAGCTTGCTTCGATGCTTCAGAAAAACGGCATGTCCTGCTGTCACCACCCGGAGAAAGCCTTCCCAGCACTCGCGGCGCTCATTTCGGATCGTGATCCCTCTACTCGAAATGCGGCGCTAACAGCTCTATCGCAAGCTTACGTTCTCATCAACGATGAGCTCTTCTCCTATATTGGAAAGCTCCCCGATAAAGATCAAACTATGCTCAACGAGAGACTAAAGCGCACCCCCAGCTCTCCCTCCAAATCGGGGTCCTCGTCTCAACTTCCCACAGCGCCGTCTTCACGTCCGGAAAGTAGGACAGGTCTGCGAAAGTCGATAGGTATCGCCCGATTACCAGCAAGTGCCAAGAAACGCTCAAGCATCGCAATCCCCAATGGCGACAACATTACTGCCGCTCTCCAGGAAGCCAGCAACAACGCTACGACGCGGCTCCCAACCCGTCCACCGTCTTCGGGAATCTCGCGACTCACACCGAAGGGAGGATTCGGGATGCGTCCACAGTCGATGTATCAAGCTGCGACACCAAAACAGCGAGCCCCTTCACCGCCAATGTCAGAGCCAGAGGAACCGCAACATGATAACGAGGTCGAGAACGCCATTACAGAAATCTTCAGCAGCGATCCGAATCGAAGTACAGATGCATTAAAGGCTATTCAAAAGATGATTTCCGTATCCCCTGATATGCTACGGCCAGCGTCTACGCAACTGACGGACGCCATCACGGTGCAGATGAATTTGGCTTTTGAAGGGCTTGATGCTTCGACCTCGCAAAGCATTCTCCGCCTCTGCAAGCACCTCATGCAAACTCTTTCTACATTCTTCGATCAGAAGTCTCTTGCTAGATCTGTCGACCGGCCTTCACTGTCAAGATTACTCGCGGAGCTTACCAAGAGACTATTGGAAACCGCAGATAATTCGACCAGCGAGTCGATAATGAGCCTTTCCAAAGTGCTTAACATGGTCCTGATTCGAATATTCCATCATGCGGATCAGAGCACTTGTTTTGGGTTCGTTTGCCACCAACTTCTCCTCTATTGCTCTGACATTGCAACAGTGCACTTTTTAGTGTCCTGGAAACTGCCACTGTGGATCTACGGGAGCTCAGAGGGCCCACGCTTCAAGAGCGTGCAAAGTACGCAGAACTCGTCATGAAGGTCTGTCGCATGTTCTTTCGTGTGTTCGCATTACTGATTGCTCCTTGAAGTGCTTGTGGAAGATCTCCAAGACGGTAAAAGAGTCGTTGGAATCCGAAGCGTTAGATCCCAAAGTCCTGCTTCTTGATATCGATCAATTCCTCCAAGTCATCCCTCCCGCAGAATGGCGACGAAGATCAACAGACAACGTTCCGTTAGCCGACATGCCTCTACGAACCGTGAAGACAATCCTTCAGCAAGTGGTTTCGGTGATGGGAGACGCAGTGTACGACGAGCTCTCCCTCATCGACAGCCCTGAGAACAGCTTTGTATATCAATACCTCTTCCGCCTCCTCAACAATTCCAAGACGGGTGCAGGCGGAGCGACCGATGCGAGGAGCGAGAGTAGCTCTTTACCAACCAATCGAATGTCGACAGACTTGATGAGAAAATCATCCTTGTCTCAACCTCCTGCTCCTCCACTGCCGAAGGCGTCAACTCAAACTTCTCCTCCTGCACCGCCTAGTCCCTCCCCTGAAATCGAGATCAATCATCGCCTGAAAGAGATTTTCGACAAAATTGGAAGCCCGACTGAATCGCAGCAGGTTGGTCTTTGCCCCGTTGACTCCAAGCACGATCATTGATGGGTGCATGAATGTAGGGAGTAGCTGAGCTCTACCAACTCCAAAAACAATACCCCCAGACGGAAGCGCGTATTAACACCTGGATGTCCTCGACTGGCCATTACTTCCAGTCCTACATCCGACGAGCGCTCGAAAACCTCAAAAACGAGGACGAGAGCAACAGCGCTCCTTCTCCCTCCTCTCCCGTTCCTTCTCCGCGGCGGAGTGCGTCTGGCCCTTTCCTCGTTTCTTAACTAACGAATGCTGCATTAGGTCTAGCGATCAGCCGACCAACCAGCAACGTCCCTTCGGCTTCTGCTCCCTCCTCTTCCCCTCCGCACCGGGCCAAATCACCAACCATAGGCGAAGATGCGCGTCTGCAGCAATTGCACCAGCTTTTCGGTTTTGGAGGTGACAAAGGGCCACGGCGGCCTGCTAGTGCCGCGCCGTCGAGCGCTGCCAACGGTCACAACAGGATAGCTAGCTTGAAGGAAGAAATGGGGATCAATGGCACGAACGGGACGAATGGGAAGTAAATGGTTTGAATTGTGACGGTGGACTTGATGGCCACGAACTAAAGAACACGACATGGGCGGATTCATATGTGTGATATGTGTACTTGTTCTCTCCCCTCCAGCTTTGTCCGCGTACGTATCAGTGCTCGTTATAATCGCATCATGCTTTGTTTGCAACTGGATCGAAATTTACATCTCATTTCCACATATTCCTTGTGATACCAACATAACGTTCTGTACATGAATTCGATTCCACAAAAAGTCCATACATGATTACCACCTGAAAGGCTTGCTCTCTGGCTTCTTATCCAATCCCTCCTTCTCCAGTTCCTCAATCCGCCTCTGGTTAGGGCTCTTCCGCTCTCCTTCCTCCTTCCCTGCGTCGTCATTCTCCTCGGCGTCTTCTTGAGAACTAGATTCCACATCTGCTTGCTCGGAGTCATCATTTCCCCCTTCGTTCTCCTGTTTCTTCGATCCTTGCTCCTTCTTTGACTTCTTCAACTTATCTTTCTTCTCCGAATCGCCTTCCTGTTTTCCCTTCTCCTCCTTCCCCTCGTCTTCCTCTTCTCCCTTCCCCTCTCCGTCCCCACCTCTCAACAACCCTTCCGTGCTATCCTTCACGACCTTCCTACCATCGCCGCTCAGAGGAACGCCTCCCCTAGCTCTATACCTCTCCATGCTCTTCGCTGGCCACAAATCCTTCCCTCCCTCTCCCAATCCTACATCCCAATACTCCTGCGCACCGAGTGTGAGCAAGATGGAAGAGCCGACGACGAGGGTGAGCGCGAAACGGTAGGTAGAGTACCACGGTGGAGCTATTCCGATTCGATCACGCCTCCCATCAGCTCTCACCTTCGATCAAGATAACCGAATGAAGGAAATGAAACCAGAAAATGGGTGTGAAGAAAGGAGACGAGAAGACGCACTCCATCCCATGTTTGTCGCTCGAACATCTAGACCCCACATCCCCGCAAAACCTGCCCATTGTGTAGTCAAGCCGTACACGGGAGGGAGGAGGAGGGAAGACCAGGCAACTGCAACTGGGGCTAGACCAGCCGCGTAGCGTCGGAGGCCTTGGCGTCCTCCGTAGGCAGAGAACTCGAAACCCCAATGTAGCGCTCCTAAGTGCACATGCATGAAAGAGGTGAGATTGGAGCTAGAGAGGAAGGAGATGGATGACGGACCGATGAAGGAGAGGAGGATTGCGCCGTAGGAGAGTTGGAGGTTGGTGAGACTGTTGAGCAGTTGTAATGCCTCCTCAATTTCCGCTTGTGTGCCCCCTTCGTGCGAGCAAGTCAGTTTATCTGGGATGAAATGGGAGAAGAGGAAGCGGACATTGAGCCGCGACGTGCGCTTGTTGGGACGCATAGACTGCTGAGCCGCAGGTCGCGAGGTAAGGGAGTGTGCCTTCATCAATCCATGCAACATCAGCAGAATCTTAATGCGACATATAAATATAGAGAAATAAGAGACACACCAGCCCCTCCGAATGCCCATGCCTCCCAGGGCACCTTCTTCGATATCTTCAAGTCGGCGAGAGCTTGCTGCATCCAGACGTCAGAATCGCGAACGTCACCATGAACGCAGGAGAAAGACGTACAACGTCTCCCTTTATCTCTTGAAATGAGTCCTTGACATCGGTCAACACGCTGCCTGGGCGATTGCCTGTTGGCGGGGAGGATGCTGAAGCGTTCTGTGATTGGAAACGTATTTGTGGGCCAATTATGCAGGTACGTAGGGGATGTAGGAGCGGCAGGTGTCGATGAGGGCGAACGGGGAGGCGTAATGGAGGCATGCCGGTGGAATGAGAGGAAAAGGAAGAGGAAGAGCGGTTGACGCTTTTTGATTAGCAGCAATATGATGTCATACTGAGAGTGTTGTGATATAATCACGTGTTGTCCCCTTCATCATTTCCTAGCTTCGAAAGAAAAGATTGATTGTTGCGTTGATTTCGATCGAGCTGGAAGAATAGGAAGAATGAATCTCTCTCCAGCGCCTCGCTTCAAAGCTTGAGTGCAAAACTCATTGCATCGCCAGGATTCTTCCCATTGAGAAATTGACGCTGATCTTGTTGAAAAGCGGAGCGAAGTGCTTATTATTTTATTTTCTTCGTTCTCTTCGAGATCGTTTACTGATTGAGGCGAGGATGACAGTTTGCGACTCGTCAAGCATGTCAAGTCCCACAATGGCGTGTTCAGAACGGACCCCTATGATACATTTCTATAAACACCAGGTGAAACATGTAGAAAATGCTTATGTTTACGTTGCTTGGACGCCGTCTTTCCTCGAGGGCACCGGCATCCAAAGATTTTTCGTGCATTTAATGCCGGATAATGCCAACATGGTCATCCGTTGCGATAACCGAGTCCATCTGCTCTCGACTCCTCTCGTCAACCGTTCATTACACATTTATTTGATCAGGAGTGAGCGCAACAACGGGTCCACTTCCGTCGTAGATTCGAAGCAGCCAACGTTGTTTGTCAGCTGCTCTGATACCTACAGTGAGCTTGCTTCTCGGACCTACCAGGTCGATCTCAACGATGCCAGTTTGCTGGAAGATGGCAAGTTAGTGACTTTACATTTTACGAGAGGAATCAAGCTACCAACCTATCCTGTTCGCTTGACCTGGGGCTCTCCTGTGCTACATCTTTCACTGCTTCCGCCCAACTCACCTATTGGAAATCTGCCTCTCGAACTTTTAGACTATATTTTTGTAAAACTTACCTTGGCCAGCTCGATGCAATGGTCAGGAGCCTGGGAAGTTTCTAGATTGTGGCAACAGCGCCTGCAAAGAGTAACGCCTGAGCCATTGAAGGCTGAACAGAAAATGAGACGATTTGCATCCTCCAGCTCATCAACCGTCTTGTCCTGGAAGAATCTCCAGCTGACGCGTGAGGAACAAGAGAACGGGATATCTATGGAACTATTTTGCCGCTTATGCGTCAGGTTTCAACCGAGGATTACGAAGCTGAATCTCGAGTTTTTGCCCGCCACTGGCACTGCTGCGTTGTCTTGGATCATTAACTCTTTGACGAGACTGGAAACGATCGAATATCTTACATTGGACGGCTGGGCACAACCTTTCTTTCACCGCTTTCTGGACCAAACGAGTTCGTGGCATTCCCTCAAATATGTTAGGCTTGTCGCAGTCGCTCAGGAAACCAAATCAATATCCCACCTTGACTTTCTCAACCTTGCGCAGAGGTATCATCCTCGCGACACGCCCTATACCGTTTCCGTGCTCCTTTTGCAACATATTTACGTCACCCCTCTTATCAGTTCTGCGCTGAAAGGCAGCCAGTTGCGCCGAATCAGTGCTCAGGATTGTTTCATGACTTGCTTCGATTTCAATCAACGTTCGTCGAGCCTTGAGAATCTGCAGTTGTCTTTCCATCCGCTGAATTTCGGCTGGTTCCCAGAGTTTGAATCCAGTCATTTCAGGTTAGAAGAGCCTTTGAATCTGTCGAGGTTGCCTAAACTTTACCAACTGACGATCGACGGAGGGGATGAGAACACCAATGTCCTCCCTTCAGACATTTTCAAGCGGAAGGAGCTGTTCGATTTAGGGCTGCGAAAACTCGGGTTGCACTTCTGCAGAATGGAATTTGATGGTGCATTGGACTTTATTCAACACTCGTTGTCGAGGGGATGCAGGCTCTATATCAGCCTTTTTTATGCTGAGTGGACTGAAAGGCAACTCGCGCTCGCCCAAGAACTAATACGCAGTGTTCCTCATACACTAGCATCAATCGTGGAGTTCGAAGATACAGATGCACATTTTTAATTGGTTTTAGAGTTGGTAAACGGGGATATATTGAACAAAACAGTTTATGCATCAGAAACACATCTTCGATATTCTTTCAGAAACAACGAATACACGACGAAACTCGTCAGACAAAAACGAGGGCAATCATTCACTGAGTCCGATATTGAATACTACGATATTGAGGTCAATGGCATTTTCGATTGAACTTCAATAGTATCCAACCCAAGGTATTCCCTTACCCTTCTAGCTTCTGGCCACTGCTGTGCGGTTCCTTTCACAAGAGCAGGCGAACCAATTTGAAGTGGCGTATCTTTGAGGAACTTGAAGCAGCATGTTCGCACCCCCGCAAAAGATTAGCGTCACTGCATTGAGGTCTAATAGGACAGATATCCAGAAAGTTGAGCCAAATCAACTTTCAGTCGCTTCACACTGTCATGCCACTTTAACATTGGGTAATATTGACAAACTTACTTAAGACAACGAATGTCATCAGAAAGCAAGGTTAGCTACATTATTCTAAACTGAATGTCTTGCAACCATATATAACCCAGAAGGACGGTCTCATCGATTTCCTGGCCTCTTCAGGTATCGATGCCATACATTGTCCAAAGAGAAGCAGGATTTGTATCTCGAGAGGATCCTTGCCACGCGGACGAGATGAGGGGGTCGTGATGTAGTCCAAAGCTCCCACAGAATTAATGGGGGCAGCAGCAGAGGCTCAACACTGTTGGGAAAAAGTCGTCACGCCGGAAGACAGGGAAGAGGTCAAAAGGAACCATGTTACTGTTCTCATGACCGTTGGTTTTCTCCAACATAAACATCGAGATTCTCGGAGAAACAACCCTCGAGACTGATGGATCCTTCGGCGGCGTGAATTATCAATTCACTAAGCAGCGGCGTCAAGTAGACATTTTCAAGTAATACGCTTCTGAGCTGCCTTGGTTTATGCCGGGGCGCATCGAGTTGACGCTGACGGTAGGCGTCGATAGTCAATGAATCTGGAGTCCCCAACAATGTGATCCATGATAGTGTGTCCCAAAACCATGTCCTTTGAGGAAAGAATTCAGGAAGTTCTGTGGCCATCTGCATAATTTTAAAACCCGGACAGTGCTCAATGAGGTTACACCCTCTGGAATGTCTCCCTCCAGGGTAGCAAAAGCAGGGTCATGTTGAAGGCGGACGAACGTAAACGAGGGCTGGAATCGACATAGAACACGAAAGGCGCGCAAAATGTCAACGCCCATGCTACAATCTTCTGATGTAAAATCGAAGCTCTCCCAGAGTCTTCGAAACTCGGATACAATTCCAGTTGGCGTAACTTCCTCCATGCGTCATTGGGTTCGGGTTCAAGTGACTTTGCCTGCAGACGCCACGCCCGACAGACACTGGAGGCGATTGCGAAAAAAATATTTCTCCTTAACGCCGCAAATTCTAGCACGAGGTCCAATATCTCGTGTGGAAGTTGTGCAATTGGGGATAGAATTGGGAGTGTGGTGAGGTTAAACACTCCTTGAGAGCAAAGCCTCGTTTCGGGAAAACTGGAAGGAACTTCCACAGAATGAACACTCAGCGCCTCACCGATAAAAATCTCGTTTGTTTCCTCCACTTGAATTGATCTAATCCAGAGATCATAATGAGCAGAATCGGCAACGATGAAATCAAGCGTGATGAGAACTGTGCCGTTCCTATATATTTCTGAATTTGGCAGGATGAAAATGTGAAGGCAAGTGCTTGATGGAGGTACGAATTGTAGACGGCTGAGGAGATTCATCTTTGATGCCCAGTGCAGGGAGACCTTCCGAACATCCGTGCAGTCTTTGAAGCCCTGAGTGCAGCTCAGAAGGACTGACATCTGCTGGCGTGGTAAAGCAGATGATTCGTAGAAATGAACCAGCGGAGTGTGGATTTCATCACTGGAGTCTGGGACCATGTTGCCAACTACCTGCTTGAGAAAGTGTCAGTTGCACAGGACAACAGCGGACTCTGAACGAGACACACTTTCGAAATTTCTATCAATCTACGTGCTCCCCATCTCGACCAGCGGTTGGTCGCCTAACTGAACCCGCAGCAACGCCTAGGCAGAGCGACAACGTGACACGAGAAGATACACGGGAAATGGCACATGGGCGGTACGTACTGCCTCTGGTGACGCTGAACATGTTCAGCTGAACATATGTGGAAGAATTTGTGGGACATAAGCAATATTCACTCTATGGAGTAGAGATACAAAGATCACCTGCTGCCAGCGGAAGGAAAGAAAGAGAGCACGGAGAAAGAAAGGGAATAACATCGGGCTAAATATCGCTGTCCGCGTGCATGATCGCACAGCTGGTTGTATCCTGTCGTCCCGTAGCGTCTCTGAGCTGTGCTCCATCCTCATCCCTCTTCTCTCTCTACCTCTACCTCTACCTCCTCGTCCTCCTCGTCCTCCCTCTCTATCTCACTACTCCCCTTCTTCGTATCTAATCCCATCTACTATCTACTCTTACTCCTACTCTATCGACGTCATTCTACACCGAGGTCATCTCAGCCGAGGTACGGGTACGACGAGAACCGAGTGAACATGGACAGCAGCAAAGAGGAGCCGCACCTCGTCCATGGCCCACGCCATCACATCGTCTACCACCATACGTCTCATCCGTCTCCATCGAATCCTACCTCTACCTCTACCTCAAATCCTGCCTCTCTTCCTGCCTTCCTTCCTCATCCAACATCAGCTACCCAACACTCCACACCACACTCTTATTCTAATGCCACCCACTCCAGAGTGGGTTCCTCAGGTTCCACCAACCTCCTCACTCCCGCTTCCGCCCACCCGTCCTACTACACTTCCCTCCCTCAAACGCACACCCACGGTCTCGGCGCCATCGGAGGAGGGCACTATCCCTTCTCTCCCTCCCTCCCCTCGGGGCACTCCAGCATGCTCTCTCCCATGACAGCTGGTGGATACTCTGGCAGCGGACATGGCTCTAGCTTGGGGAGCATCATCAGTCCAATCATGGGAGGAAGCACGTTGGCAGGTTGGACGATTCCGGAGGAAGATGAGAGGTCTATTGTTCATGGGCATGTGGAAGGGAATGGGAATCAGCCCAATGCCGTAGTTGTGGAAGGAGGAGGTGGAGGTGGTAACGGTGGGAGATACTTCGCTTCGAACGACCATGCCAATCTACGACCGACGTTCACCGACCCTTTCGAACCTCCACCGCCCACTCCTCCTCCTAAAGACCCACTCTCTTCCTCTTTAACATCCGACAACCGCAGCCGTCCATCTCTAGCTCTACCGATTAATGGTAATGGGAGTGCAAGAGAAAGTGAAGAAACAGTTCGAGCGAGTCGACCATCGACGAGCACCATCGTAGGTGAAGGCGAAGAAGATGGAGGATACCCTAACTACCAGACATATTCCCGGACCGAAACATATCCCCTTCTTTCCAGTCCCTCAACTTCCGACCTCGACCGGCACGCAGGAGGGGCAGGCACTCGATTACGCAACATCCATTCTTCAGGTGTGGGAAAAGCAAAGGACATCATTCACCGCGCACGCGAAGGGCGGGGACGAGTGGACGAGGAGAAAAGGTTGATTGGGTCGAAAGATGATGAGGAAAGTGATGATGAGGATGAAGTTGGAGGGAGGGACGAGTGGGACGCAGACGAGGCGAGAAGGGTCACGAAGACGGGGTTAAGGAGAGGATTGAAGAATCGTCATGTCACTATGCTCTCCATCGGTTCGTCCTTCCTCCCTTTCCCCCTTCCCGCTTGTTTGTTTTAAAGGTTAAAGCCATGTCTGGGACGCAGGCGGAGTCATAGGGACTGGTCTCTTCGTAGGTTCCGCAAACTCGTTACGCTCCGGAGGCCCATTGGGCTTGTTCCTTTCCTACTTCTTCTTCGGGAGCGTCACCTACTCCGTGCTCATCTCCGTACGTCTCCGTCCATCTCTCTCTCTTGGAATCGGGAACCACTGACAACCCTCCGTTCTTCTTCAGATAGGGGAGATGATTGCCCATCTTCCTGTTCCAGGAGGGCACATTTCGCTCAGTCCGTCTCACTCCATAACTTTGAAAGATTGCCTCATCGAAACCATGACGCGCAGGTCGCAGATTCGTCGATCCCGCCCTCTCCTTCGCCATGGGATGGGCCTACTGGTCCTTATATGCCATCCTCATCCCGACCGAACTAGCAGCTGCAGCCGTCGTGCGTCCCCCCAAGCCTATTTTCTGCCAGAGGAGTGTCCGAATTGACGGGATGATGAACAGCTCGTCGGGTTCTGGAATCGAACGATATCGAACGCGGTCTGGGTCACCGTCTTCCTCGCTTTGTTGACGGGTATCAACCTGTTCGGAGCCCGAGTACGTCTCCCAGTTTTCGACCTCTTCAAAAGTCGAGAAAGAGAAAAAGGTGGTTGATTGATTGGTCGTGAAATGAACAGGGGTACGGAGAGGCTGAGTTTTGGTTTGCGAGCATCAAGATCGTGACCATCGTCGGATTGAGTGCGTTCCTTCACTTCCATCCTTGCCGGTTCGGTTCAAGGACTGATGTGGGGTATGACAGTTATCACGGGGATCATAATCAATGCTGGTGGCGCGCCGGACGGAGACGCTCGCGGCTTTCGATACTGGCGAGATCCAGGACCGTGCGTCTCCCATTCTTCCTCTCACAGGTGATCACAGAAGGGGAGCTGACTGTGCGGTCTACAGGTTTGTGGACTTTATGAACATTGGAGGTGCGGCTGGACGGTTCTTAGGTGCGCTCCCCACTCCTCGAAGATAACGAAATTAATGCGCACGGCCCTATTTCCAGGCTTTTGGGCGTCGTTCAATAACGCAGCCTTCGCGTTCATCGGTGGGTCCCGTCTCCCGGTTCCTATCCCGCCCCATCCAACTTCCCCCACCGTACTGCATACGTACATACTCGATCGCTGACCTTCACCGTGTGGGATGCCTGGGTGCATCCATGGGATGTGATACAGGCTCTGAGATCGTTGCGATAGCTGCTGCTGAGACGAAGGAACCGAGGAAGAGCATCCCTCGAGCGGTCAAGGGCGTCTTTTGGCGCTTGATCATCTTTTACCTCCTTGGAGTCTTCGTCATTGGTCTCATCGTCCCCTCGAACGAACCAAAGTTGACCAACATCACCAAACCGTCCGATCAAACTGGGTACGCCTATTTCTTCATCCTTTCAGAAGAGAAAAGTGCAGCGCTGACGTGATCTTGTTTATGACGGTTGTAGAGCGGCCTCCCCGTGGGT
This sequence comes from Atractiella rhizophila, assembly GCA_021432655.1. NCBI lineage: Eukaryota > Fungi > Basidiomycota > Atractiellomycetes > Atractiellales > Hoehnelomycetaceae > Atractiella > Atractiella rhizophila. The sequence goes on from MU271590.1 coordinate 19,485, forward strand.
GATCGCCATCCAACGAGCAGGCATCTCCTCCCTCCCTTCCATCATAAACGCCTCCATCCTCCTCTCGGCCCTCTCCGCCGCCTCATCCTACATGTTCGTCTCCTCCCGTGCTCTCTTCGGAATGGCGATCACCGGCGCCGCTCCCGGCTTCTTCTCCGACACGACGAAGTATGGCCTGCCATGGAAAGCGCTCATCGTTTCCGTCATCTTTGGCTGTTGGGGATACTTTGCTAGCGCTAATGACGCGGCTGGCATCGTAAGTCGCTCTCTCCATGTCGTTGGAGTCGCGCTCTAAGAGGGAACATCAGGCATTTGGCTATCTTGGCACGTTGGCGAGTATCAGTGGTCTGTTGACGTGGAGCGGGATCTGTATTACTTTTATTCGGTATTTCCCTCTTTCCTCACAATTTCGGACGGAGGGAGCTAATGTAAATGATAGATGGCATAAAGGATGTAAAGTGCAGGGCATTGATCGGAAGACAACCTTTCCCTTTGTTGGCAAGTTACAACCCTACGTACGCTTCTTCCTTTTCATTCATGCGGCTGCTGCTAAGAATCACCAGGCTGCGTGGTATGCGCTGTGCTGGTGCCTTGTCATCATCTTCTTCAACGGTTGGCAAGTCTTCCTCAAAGGCAACTTCAGCGCACCAACATTTGTCACTTCATAGTTTGTCTTCAGGTTGTAGAGTCACACAACAGCTGATGTTTTTTTGCAGTCTCCCTGTCCCACTGTTCGCATTTCTTTACGTTGGATACAAGGTCAGGTATAGAACGCGAGTGATACCGTATAAAAAGATGGATTGTGCGCCATTTATCCTCCCCGCTAATCTGATGATAGGAAATATGAGGTTGATTTGGCGAATACAGTTAATACAGGAGCTGCAGAGTTCCAACTCGAATCTACGATCAGGAAAGAGCGGACGTGGTACATGAAAATATGGAGGTTCCTCTTCTGACCCCACTCATGCCTTGCACAACGGACTAGGCGACAATTTGTTTAACGACAATGTTTTTTTATATGCTTGGTTCGGGTTTCAGAAGGTCATCGATCTTGCTTGGTTTGGTTTGTAGATTTGATACCCCTCGCAAGGACGGTTCACAAAAGAGGTTATTTCGTTGTTCGAAATGCATTTCATAGCATATCTATTGTTGATCTTGCCATTTCCTGATCGTTTGGTTCGATGTCGCCCACAACCAACTTCCAGCTACAAGCTAGAGTATAGCTTGCTCCAGCTCTAGCTTGTCCAGTCACCTCTTCCGTTGTCAACGTGTTGACAACAAAAGCAAGGTCTGCGAGGTTTGCTTAGTTACGAGGGCATCCCTAGTTTGGTATGAAGAGGGTGAACCTTCATGTGGCGGAAAGATACGCAAACGACCTCTGCCACATTGACACATGATGGAAAAATATTTGCAAGGTTTATGCGTTGTTTGTTGAGAAGGAACTTGAAAGTCACTCATTTCCCAACAACCAACAACCACCCGCTATGCAGATCGTCCTTTTATACGCTTTCGTTGAAGTGACCACTGATACCTATCTCGATGCAGATGGCATTGCCATGGACGATGCAGCGAGCCAGTTAGTATTCCAGCTGAGGGATAAAAACAAAACAACCATCAACCTCACATCGCTCACCCTCCCAAGTGACAATGACGGAGCTTCGCGGCTAAGGCTATGGAAAGTCGACATGAACACACCATTGAAAGCCGTGACTCGTCAGCAACGCCGCCATATTACAGCAGTTCTCCAGCAAATCAAGTTTCCCTGGAACTCTCGAGCCCGCGACGTAGATGTCGATCCTATCAGAACAGAGGACGTGTCCTTGGAACTCCTTGCGCCGAGTAACCTCCTTAGCCTTCATTGGCCATCGCAACCCGATGAGTCCTGTCTGCACGTTATCGCAGAAAGTCTGCCTTGTTTCGATCCTAACCCGTAAGTCTCTCTGTCCGTCAAATTCACTCCTTGAATCAATCACCAGCGACAAGGGGTTGGGAGATTAATACCGACAGTCTATCAGGAATACAACTTCTTGCGCGGTTCAAACTTGATTCCTGGGGTTCGTTTCCCCCCGAAAAGAAAAGGAAGAGGCTGCTCGAGGAGAACAAGATCCGTACCGGTGTGTCTCGCGTGCTCGCCCTCGACATCGCGAAAGAAAAAACTGGGCAAACTGTTCTCCGTACCTTCGAATGAGGCTTTCGAGCCGTACTCGTCATTGGCAAAACATTTGCAGATCAAATTTGGCCAGGATCCTTCTGACCGTCCAGTGTCGGCGGGAGAGCTCAGCCATTATGCTGTCGCAGTGAATTCTCTCCCCAGAGCATGGGACCTCGAACAGCGCTATCTGACAAATAAAGAAGTGTATTTTAAGGTGGCGTACCTAGATTTGGTTGCAACTGAGCTGTCTTCTCGACCGCGCTCCCGCTTGACCTTTCACTCGTAAGCACGCTTGCTTCGTGTGACATGTAGATGACATTGCACATCAGCAACAAAGAGTGGCCATTTTACATATTGCCTTTCGTAACCGACCCAATGAAGAGGACTACGCAGTATAAATATCGCCCTGTAAGCGATTACGAATTTCGCGACGCGCAGGAAATCCCGAGACTTCTGGTCGAGGTCCAATCACAGGACCAGAAACAGGACGAAACGAGGCTGCTCCTCCAAGGCGCTGCAGTGGTTAGAATCGCTCAATACGCCATCAACAAGATGTATGAGGCGACGAAGGATGATCCATGGTCCTTTATTCTGGATTTGTTGTTATGTGGACAACTTCCTGAACGTTAATCGCTACCTGATGTGTTGTGAGGATATCCGAAAGCCTAACGTAAGCAGATTTTGCTAACCTTCAAAAGTACGTTTCTAAAAATTTACAGGAGAATATTACTTACACATGTGACAACTTCAATCTCAAAGAAGAAAAGGGAACATTCAAGTTTCTCCTCCAGCTCTACAATTCACCATCCGTCATGAACCACGAGAACCCCAATCAACTCATCCATAATTTCAGAAAAGCTACTCTTCTCTTCAATCGTAAACGGATATGACTCCTTTGCATTCGCGCAAGAAGAGCGAAAACCTCAAAGCCAACTGACGATCAAGAAAGTAGCCAGTCCCAAGGCAGAAGTCGAAAAGCGCCGAAACTGGATAATCCTCTTGTCCAGAAGACTCTCAATGATGCTGGGTACTCACTTGTCATACCTTCAACTAAGCTTCCCAAAGGATGGAGTTTATTTAACGAAGTCCGTACCCATTTAGCTCAACATTTCCAACACTGATCACAATCACTTAGCCAACATCAATTTCTTCCATGTTCGTAGCCAAAGTCAGTCGACGAGACGGGCAGCGGTTCATTATCAAGATGGTCGAAGGTCCGGATCACGAAGAAGCGGACATCCATCGAAGTCTTGCCGACATTTCACACTCGACGAAACCATACGATCAAGATTATCGAGGTTTTGGAATGTGGAAGTGACCAACTCCTTATCCTGCCAATGGCAACCCCCCTCCGCGAGTTCAGAAGTCGTCTCGACACCTCTCTCACAATTTCTCTCTCTCAACAACTCGTAGATGGTGTCGGCTTCATGCACAATCAAGGGTTTGCGCACTTGGATTTAAAAACCGGATAACCTCGTCGTCATTCGAGACACTCTCCTGATCATTGATTTCGGATTGTCCTGTCAAGTTGCTTGCGAGACAGTTTTGAAAGGCTTCAGAGGTACAACGGGATGGGTAGCCCCCGAAGTAGGGGAGGCAGAAGGACCGAAACAGACGTTCGAGCCAATACCTGTGGACCTGTGGGCCACTGGGAACATCATTCTTCGTTTTTTCGGTCCATTTCTCCCACCGGGTCACCAGCTTCTCGAGCTTGCAACGAGGCTGACTTCTGCGGATCCGAAATCGAGACCACGTTTAGATCGAATGAATCGAAATCCTCGAAAGAGGGTTCGAGAAACTAGTATTTCGCCAAATGTGAAAAACAGGTTCGTCCATGTTCTCGGCGTTCTCTCCTAAGTTGATTTCCTTCAAGCAGAAAGGATTATCCCAGCGATTTGGCTCTTTCCAAAACGGACTTTGACAGGGTTCCAGTATTCAAATAGAAAAGATTACCCCCGCCAATTGACAGTTTCTAAAAAGCGAACTGTCACAAGATTTTAGCACTTCAGTGTTTTTATGCATCATGTCTGACCACAAATGTATCCTCATTGAAGCTAGTTCAATTTGCGGTGCGGAGCACATAGTCAATAATTGCTATAGTATAAACTATTTATTTCTTATGTATACAATCCTGAATATTCAAAACTTCTCTATACACTAAGTTGTCTGCCCTCCACATTTCTGTCCCTTTGACTTAGTATAAATAAACTCAATGATTTCTATTTATTCCAACTTTTTTCCCCTTAGGTTGGGCTATTGCTGTTGAGAGAATCCGAATCCTTTCAGGTGCAACGGATACATGTGTAATGTGCAGGCACAGGCATAGCCTGATAGCAGAAACTATACAGGTTTTGCTGCTGCTGAAAGCACATTTGAAGTCGGAGAGACATTAGGAAGCACATGTGTTGCGAGGTGCTATGGCAAAGCTGCAGGACTCCCTGCATAAATGACAGAAAGTAGTAACTGCCAATAGGACTTATAATTATTACAAGCAATATGTATGAGAAGGGTTTAGGGTCGTGTGTCTATGATTTGACCACCCATTATGCTGTGGACCAGGTCCAGCGCACAATTCAGCAAAGCCAGAAGCAATAGCAACGTCTCTCCCTGATGACAGATTAGGTGCATATTCACTGTGAGAGGGAGAACATGAACCTGGACTGCTGGCCAAAAAGGATTGTTGATGATACATGCATTGAGAATCTGCATATGCAAAACTTTGGGGATGACTGAGAGGCATTGTCACATGTTACCTAATTGTTTTTTAGACCTGAACTCTTTGACTTGACATACTTACCACCTAGAACCAAATAACTCCACCAAAAGCATATCTACCTGGCACATATCTCTTATCATGTAGTTGACTTCTTCAAAGCTCCATTGATGCCTCATTCCCACTTTGTTCCAAAATGTCAATTCTGCCTCTCAACAAAGTTGACCTTTGACCCATAACACTACAAAAGCGAGTATTTTCCTCCTTCCAGCAGAATAGTAGCAATCCCTGAAGAGGCCACTGCCACCACGATCTTTCCTGCCAAATGCATCCTGGCGAGTCATAACTTTTGGGACTTCAATAATGCAAATCGAGGAGAAAATACTTTTTCAGCAGATTTCGTTGCAAATTCAGAAAGGCAGAAACATATGCAGTAAGATGCTGTAATTTATTTCATTTTAAGGTACCTGGTAGTCTGGAAACCCATCTTCGTGAGGTGAAATGGTCGTGGGTGGTAGGTTACCTGCTCTGCCAAACTATCTTACCCAATAATTTGACCATCATTTCGACCTCACTTAGTCTGGTTGTACTTGTAGAGGGAAAAGGGAGAAACTCAGAACTTGAATTTTTTTTCAACTTCAATTGCACATCCCTCCCTCAACTCCAGATAGTGGTGGGAGTTTGAAATACGATAGTCTAAAACATGAGTTGCATAGTATAAGAACAAGAGCGTGAGGACATAAGAATAAGCGAGACAAGCATACCTAAAACACTCAAAGAGTCTACGGAGCTGGGGACAGCGGAGAAGGCTTTGGCAAAGCCATAAAAGAGCACGGACTAAGTAAGCGAAGAGTCAAAAGAAGAGTACATACCCTCTTCGAGTGTTTTAGAAACAAGGGGTACATTGAACTTGCAGAGAAGAGAAAGGAGACCTTCGAAGTGTACTTGAATGAGCACAGCACAACTACTGAGAGAAGGTACTCACCTCACACACAGCACTAGCTTTACCTCGGTACAGGCAAGCTCAAAGAGATGGTGGTACCCTCCCTCAATATTCCTTGTTGAGCCCTTAGTATAAGTGCAATCTGAGTTTTTAGGTGCGTTCTGTAATTCCTACTGATTAGTTTTCCTTCTCTTTGGCTCCTGTGAAACTGATTGTCGTGTTCATGCAGAGTGAACGAGAACGTGATGTGTTCCACGTAACTCAGTTTCTCGGCAACCACCCACGAGGAAGCTGCTAAATTTGACATGTATGCTCAATATGATCTATTTGTTAGGGCTGACACTATGTGTGGTAGCTGACGGGCACTGCATCTGTAGTGGAGGTAAACCTAAGAGAATAGTATGGCATGAGAAGACTAACCTGTAGTGGAGGTAAACTGTCAGGCTTGCCCCTACGCATTACCGAAATGCACCATTTGGAGTCATGTGACCTACTTTACTACGTCATAAGATGACGTGCCTACCCATTGCCACTTTGCTCACGTTCGCGCTGACCGCCGCCTTCCCCTATCTCTCACGAATCGCCGCTCAGTAAATCTTACACACTTCGCCGGTCTGCATCGTATCCATTATTGCCTTATTATCCTTTCTCACTTGTACTGCTCAGTATGTCTTATTTCCAAGTATTCCCTTTATTGCTTTCCTGATCTAGCTATCTTACATGTTTCAAGAAACGTATGTTACAGTTTATGGCAGTGCCTTTACATATGTATATATACATCGAGATGTAGTGGTGGTGACCTCAGAGTATTCTCTTAGGTTACCTCCACTACAGGTTAGTCTTCTCATGCCATACTATTCACTTAGGTTTAGCTCCACTACAGACGCATCGCCTACCGGCGACCGCACATAGTGTTTGCCCTAACATAAACCTAAGAGAATACTCTAAGGTCTCCACCACTACATCCTGATGTATTTATACATATGTATAGGCACCACCATAATGTCAGGTTTGCATCTTACGCAAATCAGCGCCCGTTCGCCGGATTGCGTCTCCCATCGCCCATTTGCGTTCCCTGCGAATCGGCGCCCGTTGCCACTGCGTCTCCCGTTGCCACTGCGTCTCCCGTTGCCACTGCGTCTCCCGTTGCCACTGCGTCTCCCGTTGCCACTGCGTCTCCCGTTGCCACTGCGTCTCCCGTCGTCGCCCGTTCGCCCATTTGCACCTACATCACCACTTAGCCCAATTGTGCCTATCCTCCTCTTATTAACTCCGCGTAATCCCACTGTCACTTCCCCTTTTAGTTCTCTTACATGTTTCATCTGCTCTCCTCTACGCTCTGTGGCAGTGTTATTCCGCTTGTATATATAGATCAGAGAGTAGTGGAGGTGACCTTAGAGTATTCTCTTAGGTTTATCTCCACTACAGGTTAGTCTTCACGTCATATCATGCCCTTAGGTTTATCTCCACTACAGACACATCGCCCATCGGCGACCGCACATAGTGTCAGCACTAACAAACTCCCCCAATTCAAATATTTTAAGCTGGAACCGATAGCTAAGCCCTGAAAACTTGGGTTCGCAAAGTGTGAGAGCTGGAGCAGCTGTTGCAGGGGAGGTATGTGAGGTTGAAGTTGAAAAAAGGTTCCACTTTGTGATTTCTCTGGTTTCCCATTACGAGTAGGACCAGACCAAGCTGAGTGTAATTGATGCCAATAATTCCATAATCAACCACGTGATTCCACTCAGCACAGGTCTGATTCGAACTATGTATCTGTTGAGGGAGGGTACGAAGGGTCAAAAGTGTTTATGACTCATGCCCAGAACTAATAGTAGGATAGGAAGGATACAAGCATCCTGAGTTTTCTGAACAACTGCATCATGCAGCTCGTGCTGTTCTACGCTGTGATTGATGGAAGCACTGGCATGTATATCCCTGAAGATGGCATTACAATGGACACGCTCAATGCGGGGAGCGAGTTTGTGTTCCAGCTGAGAGATAAAATCAAAAGTGCCATCAGGATTCCATCACTCAGCGAAGGAGCTTCTCGACTAAGACTTTGGAGGGTCGACAACTCAACTCCAGCATCAGAGTCTGAGGACGAAGCCGTCGAAGCAGCTGTCAGATCGATCGAGTTTCCCTGGTGTCTTTCTCAGGACGATCATCGTGTTGCGCCGCCAGAAACAGATGACTTTTCGTTGGTATTTCTTCATCCAAATCACAGACTTAGTTTTCATTGGCCTTCCCAACCGGATACGTCCCGCCTGCACGTTATCGCAGAAATTCTTCCTTGTTTCGATCCTAACCCTCGTAAGTCTCTCTGTCCGTCAAATTCACTCCTTGAATCAATCACCAGCGACAAGGGGTTGGGAGATTAATACCGACAGTCTATCAGGAATACAACACTTCCTGTTCCAGGAGGGCACATTTCGCTCAGTCCGTCTCACTCCATAACTTTGAAAGATTGCCTCATCGAAACCATGACGCGCAGGTCGCAGATTCGTCGATCCCGCCCTCTCCTTCGCCATGGGATGGGCCTACTGGTCCTTATATGCCATCCTCATCCCGACCGAACTAGCAGCTGCAGCCGTCGTGCGTCCCCCAAAACCTATTTTCTACCAGAGGAGTGTCCGAATTGACGGGATGATGAACAGCTCGTCGGGTTCTGGAATCGAACGATATCGAACGCGGTCTGGGTCACCGTCTTCCTCGCTTTGTTGACGGGTATCAACCTGTTCGGAGCCCGAGTACGTCTCCCAATTTTCGACCTCTTCAAAAGTCGAGAAAGAGAAAAAGGTGGTTGATTGATTGGTCGTGAAATGAACAGGGATACGGAGAGGCTGAGTTTTGGTTTGCGAGCATCAAGATCGTGACCATCGTCGGATTGAGTGCGTTCCTTCACTTCCATCCTTGCCGGTTCGGTTCAAGGACTGATGTGGGGTATGACAGTTATCACGGGGATCATAATCAATGCTGGTGGCGCGCCGGACGGAGACGCTCGCGGCTTTCGATACTGGCGAGATCCAGGACCGTGCGTCTCCCATTCTTCCTCTCACAGGTGATCACAGAAGGGGATGTGACTGTGCGGTCTACAGGTTTGTGGACTTTATGAACATTGGAGGTGCGGCTGGACGGTTCTTAGGTGCGCTCCCCACTCCTCGAAGATAACGAAATTAATGCGCACGGCCCTATTTCCAGGCTTTTGGGCGTCGTTCAATAACGCAGCCTTCGCGTTCATCGGTGGGTCCCGTCTCCCGGTTCCTATCCCGCCCCATCCAACTTCCCCACCGTACTGCATACGTACATACTCGATCGCTGACCTTCACCGTGTGGGATGCCTGGGTGCATCCATGGGATGTGATACAGGCTCTGAGATCGTTGCGATAGCTGCTGCTGAGACGAAGGAACCGAGGAAGAGCATCCCTCGAGCGGTCAAGGGCGTCTTTTGGCGCTTGATCATCTTTTACCTCCTTGGAGTCTTCGTCATTGGTCTCATCGTCCCCTCGAACGAACCAAAGTTGACCAACATCACCAAACCGTCCGATCAAACTGGGTACGCCTATTTCTTCATCCTTTCAGAAGAGAAAAGTGCAGCGCTGACGTGATCTTGTTTATGACGGTTGTAGAGCGGCCTCCCCGTGGGTGATCGCCATCCAACGAGCAGGCATCTCCTCCCTCCCTTCCATCATAAACGCCTCCATCCTCCTCTCGGCCCTCTCCGCCGCCTCATCCTACATGTTCGTCTCCTCCCGTGCTCTCTTCGGAATGGCGATCACCGGCGCCGCTCCCGGCTTCTTCTCCGACACGACGAAGTATGGCCTGCCATGGAAAGCGCTCATCGTTTCCGTCATCTTTGGCTGTTGGGGATACTTTGCTAGCGCTAATGACGCGGCTGGCATCGTAAGTCGCTCTCTCCATGTCGTTGGAGTCGCGCTCTAAGAGGCAACATCAGGCATTTGGCTATCTTGGCACGTTGGCGAGTATCAGTGGTCTGTTGACGTGGAGCGGGATCTGTATTACTTTTATTCGGTATTTCCCTCTTTCCTCACAATTTCGGACGGAGGGAGCTAATGTAAATGATAGATGGCATAAAGGATGTAAAGTGCAGGGCATTGATCGGAAAACAACCTTTCCCTTTGTTGGCAAGTTACAACCCTACGTACGCTTCTTCCTTTTCATTCATGCGGCTGCTGCTAAGAATCACCAGGCTGCGTGGTATGCGCTGTGCTGGTGCCTTGTCATCATCTTCTTCAACGGTTGGCAAGTCTTCCTCAAAGGCAACTTCAGCGCACCAACATTTGTCACTTCATAGTTTGTCTTCAGGTTGTAGAGTCACACAACAGCTGATGTTTTTTTGCAGTCTCCCTGTCCCACTGTTCGCATTTCTTTACGTTGGATACAAGGTCAGGTATAGAACGCGAGTGATACCGTATAAAAAGATGGATTGTGCGCCATTTATCCTCCCCGCTAATCTGATGATAGGAAATATGAGGTTGATTTGGCGAATACAGTTAATACAGGAGCTGCAGAGTTCCAACTCGAATCTACGATCAGGAAAGAGCGGACGTGGTACATGAAAATATGGAGGTTCCTCTTCTGACCCCACTCATGCCTTGCACAACGGACTAGGCGACAATTTGTTTAACGACAATGTTTTTTGATATGCTTGGTTCGGGTTTCAGAAGGTCATCGATCTTGCTTGGTTTGGTTTGTAGATTTGATACCCCTCGCAAGGACGGTTCACAAAGAGGTTATTTCGTTGTTCGAAATGCATTTCATAGCATATCTATTGTTGATCTTGCCATTTCCTGATCGTTTGGTTCGATGTCGCCCACAACCAACTTCCAGCTACAAGCTAGAGTATAGCTTGCTCCAGCTCTAGCTTGTCCAGTCACCTCTTCCGTTGTCAACGTATTGACAACAAAAGCAAGGTCTGCGAGGTTTGCTTAATTACGAGGGCATCCCTAGTTTGGTATGAAGAGGGTGAACCTTCATGTGGCGGAAAGATACGCAAACGACCTCTGCCACATTGACACATGATGGAAAAATATTTGCAAGGTTTATGCGTTGTTTGTTGAGAAGGAACTTGAAAGTCACTCATTTCCCAACAACCAACAACCACCCGCTATGCAGATCGTCCTTTTATACGCTTTCGTTGAAGTGACCACTGATACCTATCTCGATGCAGATGGCATTGCCATGGACGATGCAGCGAGCCAGTTAGTATTCCAGCTGAGGGATAAAATCAAAACAACCATCAACCTCACATCGCTCACCCTCCCAAGTGACAATGACGGAGCTTCGCGGCTAAGGCTATGGAAAGTCGACATGAACACACCATTGAAAGCCGTGACTCGTCAGCAACGCCGCCATATTACAGCAGTTCTCCAGCAAATCAAGTTTCCCTGGAACTCTCGAGCCAGCGACGTAGATGTCGATCCTATCAGAACAGAGGACGTGTCCTTGGAACTCCTTGCGCCGAGTAACCTCCTTAGCCTTCATTGGCCATCGCAACCCGATGAGTCCTGTCTGCACGTTATCGCAGAAAGTCTGCCTTGTTTCGATCCTAACCCGTAAGTCTCTCTGTCCGTCAAATTCACTCCTTGAATCAATCACCAGCGACAAGGGGTTGGGAGATTAATACCGACAGTCTATCAGGAATACAAC